>JAEUYN010001316.1:0-37378 GCA_018257835.1 Euura lappo
CATATTATTGAATATAGAAGATAGTTAAGGGGCGATATATTTATATGTAAATATATCGCCCCTTAACATTTATCTTGTGTCTAATCTGAATGTTTATCATTTTGGGTCCGATCGCGTTGGGTCCAAACGGGGTCTAATCGATGTAGACGGCGATTACACAAAAGATCGCGAAATGCATATTTTTGTAAATACGAATATAGAGAAACACAGTACAAGTGCGTATAGGATTAGTCACCTTAGGTAGTGATTAGTACTTTATCAATTAAGCGTTTGATAGTAAAAACTGAAGAGAAGGTCATTTCATGTCTCAGCGAGAATCGGATGCAGTATAGCTAAGCGGTAAATGATCTGGGGCAGTAATTTGTTATTGATAAATATTGATCAAATTTTGTATCGCTTTATTATCCTTGACACAGTCTTTGTTGTAACGGCTATAAAGTCGGAATCGAGATTATTTTTTACTCGCTTGTACAACGAACAGCATCAATTATCACGATAGTTAGCGAAGAGAAATTTTATATTCTTCATTCGTTATTTGAATATTTTTCGGTAATTTTGTAAATTTATTTTTCAAATTTCACATGGTGATAATATTGATAGCGAATCGTCTATCGTTGCAGGATAAAATTATGTACGTATAATATCGAATTAAAATTAAGCGTAACAGAGCGTGTACTTTGAAAGCTTTACCTTTGTTGCCTTGTGGTATATATAAAAATAATAATTACGTTAGGTAGAAGGAAAGATGCGTTGATTATATGTGTAACACGATTTTTGGATTATCGTATTATATATTCATGGACTTTTATAAATATCACCTAAATAGGTATACCATATAGTTTCATCGCTATTCAATACTATTAGTTGCTTTGTTGTTGTTGTTTTTCTTAATCTTTCATTATTTCAAGAATAGAAATAGAAGATTTTCAACAGATTTTTTCTAACGAGTTTGATTGAAAAATGATGTTAAAAAGTTTATAGAAATTTAATAAAACAATCAGTTTTTCTTCTGTATATAGATAACGATACATAGAATGACGAATCATAGCTTAAAGTATCGATAAAAAGATCGTGGTAGTTGTAGCGATCACGTGATATACCTGAATATAGAAATTATCATGATCGAAAGGCTGTCACATAATATTTTTAGCTGTACATAGCGAAGGGAGAAGAATAATGAATATGAGATATAATAGCATATCATGCAAAAATCGGCTTACAAGCTTGTGCCTGGCTTTTAAAATACGGCACTGAATTTTAAAGTGAAATAAATGCAAGACCTTTAATAATAGTTGACTATTTTTCTTGTCCTTTTATACTTCATTAGGGAGAAAACAAACTATAACGGTTTCCATATAAACGTGTATATATTTATGCAGAAAAATATCACATTATACATCGTTTTACACAGGTTTTGTAAGATTTTTAGGATCGAAATATTATAGAATTTTTTTTTTCAAACACACATTAATCGCTCATTATTTTTATATCATGTGATGATTGTTTTCAACATTTTTTTCTTCATTGATATTAATCTATTGTGGTCCCGTTTTGAGGCATTTTTTTCAAGTTCGAATGGTAATCGACAAGTGAATCGCAAACATAAAAATACAATATAGCTGTACAATGGCGATAGAAAGTCTGCGAATCACGATATCAAGTTTCTAGTTATGAGAGAGTAATAGTTACAAATGAACATTCGTGATTTTAATTCATAAGTTGAAAAGAAAATTTACAAAAGATGAAATAATTACGTTACTCGAACTTGAATTACGAAAAAAGAAAGGAACAAAAACATTTTCAATTCGAGTAATACGAATCCAAAGATTTTAAACCTTATATCAAAATTATCGTAGACTGAATATATGTATAATTTCATGTTATTCGATAATTAATTAACTACTTATTACTATAATCAGCAGGGTAACTAGGCTACTGAGGTTTGCACGCGAATTAAATTACCTATTCCAGCATGACAAAGTCGCAGAAAGAGACGAACAAAATTATTATACATAAAAAACCAATTAATTAATAGTATATCATTGACGAATTAAGATGATAATAATTACATGAATTAGGTTGACCATCAATCGTAAGGCAGAATACTGTTACATATCATTGACAAAGAAAAGTAGCTTCTTTAGACAATGAAATTAATCGTTTTTTTTTTGTCTTTGTCTGAATTGTAATACCAGTTATTCATTTACTAATTTTAATTATTCAATCATTTTTATTATTTGTACGCACTAGTTAAAGCTGTGTTAGAATTAAATTCGTATTTCTTAGCAATATTAAATATACAAATTGATGAAAGACAAGAGTTTTTCCAGAATGTAAAAATCTCATATACACATTTTAAAAAAAAACTTCAGCCAGTTTCACTATTTCATCTCATTGACGAACGAAGGGAGAGTTCTGAAAAAATATCATCCTACGACGTTCAATTATTGATTTCAACCGGTGAAATCGAACTCAAGCGCACCGTTTTTTATGTATATATATATGAATATAAAATAGGAATGTCTGATTTGATTTTATACCCTTGTGAAAATTGATTTGTCAAGCCAACGTCAGAGGCGATAACGTTAGCATCGATCTATAAGAGACTTTGAATCCGTTAGGGAATATTTGAAGGAACTCTGTCCACGTAATTGGTTGGGAATTGTCCCCTTCTTCCGTTACATTCCCCGTACAACCAATCGTCTGACAATTTGGAGAGAACTGTGACCCTCGCACCCTCCTGAAAAACGAATAATCACCCGGTCAGGAAACGTTATCGGAAGAAAATGAGTAAAAACGAATTACCTGAAATGCCAAATCCTCCGAAGTCTCTCCTTTGAAAGTGTATAAAGCGTTTACTGTGTTCGTCTCTGTACCAGGTAAAGGTACTTTAACATCTACAAAGTTGACTGGAAATATTCCTCGTCGACTTCCGACCCGCCCTTCCGCCCAATCGCTGTTAATAGCCTTGACTAAAATCACGACGTCTCCTTCTTTCAAGGGAAGATCGTCGGGCTGAGATGCCGGAAAATCGTAAAGCGCTACGCCGTAAGGCTCTTGACAATTTTCCTGGAATAAAAAACGATCCCGTTAATACGACGCGGTAAATTACGGTCATTCGAAACACCGACTTCTATCAGATACTGCGGGGGCGGTGCGGGCGGAGGTATGGACGGCATTGGGGGAGACGGTTCATCTCCAAACGCGTTGTCCCAAGCGTCGTTAACGTCCAACGTTACCGGTTCGTTGTAAGGCACGGCGGTCCGTTTCGTAGGCACGGGTTTGGCGTTGAATTGCGTAACGGTAGGGGCTAAATTGGTCTGTCCTAATTTCGGGCCGGTTGGTTTTGCCGGTTTGGCTCTGATAATTGTTGGCATGAGTGAAACAGGGTTCGGGTTGGTCGACGCGTCGTCATTGAACGCGAAGAAGTCTGCGTTTCCTACAGTCTTCGACGACGACTTGACGTTATTCGTCGTTGGTAACGGGGAGAAAGGATCCAACTTCCACGGATCATTTCGTGCTATTTTCTGACTAGATAATCCTCCAAAAAAGTCGAAGTCGTCTTCGAACCCGCTTTCCGTCTGCGAGGTGTTCCCGCTGCTCGTGAAAACAGACGGGTTTGAGTTTCCGTCGCTACCAAAACTGTCCACGCTTACTCCGTCGCTGTTCGAACGACTGGTGAGCGTCGGGGAACCTGGCGGACTCAAGTCTATCAAAGAAACTGTTCCGTTTGGGGTCGACGATGACTGGGACGCCGAACTTGGGGGGCGACTGTTGGAGTAAGACACCGGAAGCGGCTGCTTGGACGACTTTCTGCCAAATATGTTAGTTATGAGCTCCGTCGGTCGTGCCTGAAACATGATGAGTGAAAGTAGTCCGTTAAGAAACACGTTTTAGACAGGGAGTAGAACATTTACGGGCTTTTTCGGTCCGTCCCCTCGGTCCGGACGGTATTGCTGCTGAGTAAATTTTGGAGGCGGCGGACGAGGCGGAGGTTTCTTCTTCTGCGGCGGGTGGACGGCGTACGAACCGCCGACGAACTGGCTGCGGAGAAAAATAAGATGGAGAATAAGAATGAGAAACATAACGAACTTGTCAACGCTCACCTACTGCCCCACGGCTCATTTCTGGAGGAGTTTAAACCGCCTGGGGGAGGTCTGGGCGCAGCTCTGGTGGGTATTCTCATATCTGGGAACGAGAAAACGGTGAAATGAGAGACTAGACTGGTAAAAGTTCGTAGCATACGAAGCACAGATAGTCGATTATTATTATAAGCTGTTGTTATGCTATTGAACCAAGGATAGATAATAGTTCCGAGACGCCCACCGCGCCCACCGCGCGCAAACGTCAAATCCCGTCAGATATCATCGCGGCCTTGAGGTACGGTTGCACGGAGTGACACAAATTGAGCCGAATAAAAGACCGCGAGGAGCAGCAGCGGCATGAACCGTTTAACACGTACGAATGCGTCGTCGCGGGACGTTGCATACGTGTATTTGAAGCGAAAAGCAGCTCGCGATCGACTAGTAAGAGTTGCCCAATCGTTACCTTGCGATGCGACAGCGAAGTCGTAGGCGAAAGGGTTGATGCGCGATTGGTCAAGATTTTCTAAGATATAACCCTCGGTTATAATTTTATACGATTTAACCCGTCGCTGTTTAAATCTGCGAAGGATTCTCTCACCTGTTCTCACGTTGGCGGCCATTTTTTTAATACGTATGTGTGCGTATCACGTAGTATGCAAGCGAATCCGGAGACCGTAGAGCGTCGATTGTCGAGTTGACTCAACGAGCATTTGTGTTTCCAAGAACTGCGCAATTTTCTTCTTCAAATCATTCGCCAGTGCTACGATAAAACCGCACCGCCTTTCGAATCGAGCTTTTACGCAATCGCGTAACGATTTTCACAATATTCAGAGCGCGGAACGCGAAAGCTGTACTTGAAGTACTTATTCGTTGATCGCAATTCACTATTTAGCGCCAATATTTTCCCCGAATCGAATATTACTCGATAGAAGTTTGTCAATTTAATATACAATTATTTTAGGTTAGAGCACAATTGAACAAAGACCTGTGCGCCTGACGTTATCGGAATACCGTTGCCACTGCGTGTCAAAACGCAGCTTATGTTGTTATTTTTATCATCAACAGAAAAAAAAAAAAAAAAGAAAAACAGATTAGGAAATTGGGGATGGGTGTGCTGATGATGATGTATATGTATATGCATGTAACCTACACAGATGTCGCTCTACAGACGTCGGACGTCGCGCGTCGTTACGGTTCAACGGAAATAAACGCTGTTGATGATACGTAACCACATTTGTTGAACATGTTCAAACTGAGGCCAGGTTTCGCGCCAAAATCTCTTCTGTTTTCTAGTCACTTTTTTGTTGCAGTATAGTCACTATTGTTCAGGTGGCTATGCGAGAGAGAGAGAGAGAGACAGACAGAGGAAGTTAAGGTGAAATGAAAGTCACGTGACCTCGATATGATTTACACTTGGAATTTTCAAACGCTATTTTCTCAGCCAAAACACATTCGATTGATGTGAAATTGATATCAGTGACGTAGAAAAACTTAATGAAGAGCCTGCCAATCGTGGGTTTTCGAATATCGAAAGACATAATCAGAATTTTGTGTAACAATATTGTTCTGTAACCCAAGGAGGTGCTGCCCCTCGTGGAGAGAGGCAGCACTTCCTTGGATTACAGAACAATATTGTTAAAAAACTGTAATTACGTCTCGATTTTCGAAAATCCACGAGCGTCATGCCCTTCATTGAGTTTTTCTACGTCACTGATATCAATTTCACATCAATCGAATGTGTTTTGGCCGCTAGAAGTGCGTTCGAAAATGCCAAGTGTGAAATGTCGCTATCTCCTCGCACTCATATCGAGGTCACGTGACTTTCGTTTCCCCTTAAGAAACGTGGGCACCTCACTGATATAATACACTGGATAAAGGATCGCGTATACTCGGCATGCCAGCGAGTTGGCCCCGGTTGAATGAGCTTGTGGCCGCCATTTTTGTGGTCTGAATCAACATTGACGCGCGGGAGATTCGAACAGTGTCCAACTCGGAACGATTGTAAGAGAATTTTAGTCCATAACTAGACAATCAAGCAATTGACTACATAGGAGAACTGTTCTCTTGCAATTTATAGGGTTTTCCGCTTTGCATATCACACATTTCTCCATCTTGTAGTAAACAAACAACGTCAAAGTCTGCAAAGACTACAAAGATGGCGGCGATTTCACAGCTTCATACAGTCACCGCGCTGGGGAGCGCGATACTCATCTGAAGTTTTCTGCGGGTCCGTCTCTGTCCGTAGGACCGCT
This sequence comes from Euura lappo, assembly GCA_018257835.1. Taxonomy (NCBI): domain Eukaryota; kingdom Metazoa; phylum Arthropoda; class Insecta; order Hymenoptera; family Tenthredinidae; genus Euura; species Euura lappo. Next base: position 6,338 of record JAEUYN010001316.1, read on the forward strand.
GAAGCGATCAGCTCCAAAGGCGCGGGAGAATTCAAATCAGTAAAGGGAAAGTAAAGGCGAAAGTATGAAGTTTTACGTTAAAACTGATGATTCAGATATATTTTAAAGGAGTTTAGATGAAGTATACAAAAGTGAACTTTCTAAGATGTATGAGAAGAGAAAAGATCTTCTTCCGTCTAAGTCTAAGTGAGCGATCCAGTGTCGATTTCAGTGGCTAATCTAGTGTTTTTTTTTATAGTTCATGATTTTCGTACTGCGCGCAGGGTTGCCAGATTGGGCGATTTGTCGCCATTTGGGCTACTCCCACAGTAAAACGGCGACAATAAATAGTAGGGGAGTCGCAGATCGCCCAATTGGGCTACTTTATTTTTTGTGCCGGCGATTTAGGGCTCCTCAAGTTTTATCGGCCGTTTTTTCAATATTACTGATATATAAGTTCATATACCATAAATTTAATTTCAACGTATACTTTATCACACTCAATAGATGTTCAATTCTATTTTTGTTGCTATATTTGAAAAATCATACGTGTTTCAAAAGTCTTTAAAAAGTGATAATGAGCCATAATAATTATAATTAAAAAATGAGTTCGTACACTGTTAATTTATTTTTAACGTATATATTATCGGAATAAATAAATTTCCAATTGTATCTGTATTTTTATTTTTTTTTTGCTCTTTTGTTGGACGAATTATAATTCCCGCGCTCCGGCGGCGACTTTGGGCTAGTTCGTGGGGGAATTTCGGCGACAGTGCTCTGTACTCATCTGGCAACCCTGACTGCGCGCACGCGGCGCACGCCATCACATCTGCAAGGTGTACAGAATTACAGATTCCTAGCTAGCTGTGGTAGATGCAGCACTATATTCACTATTCAGTCACTACCGCTGAATATCGTGAAACAAATAGATTGTAATAATGGGTGAGTAACGTATTTGCCGTATGAAAACTGTCTCGACTATTGCCGCAAGTCTCACTACGCGGTATTACCGTTTGATAAACTATGATGCTACCCTAACCTAACCCTAACCTAATCGGATCTGACGTATCAAAATCTGTTTTTAAAAGTCGAACAAAACTATGTATAAAAGCCCCAAACTTAAAAATCACCGTTGCGGATGTTTTTTGTTTTTCCGCATTCGAACACTAATTTCTGATTCAGTTGAAATTCAGAGAGAAACGTGGAATCTTGAATCATCTTTATTTTCGCCCCTGTAATTAATGAAATTGTATTTTTGCTTCGCAGCGGTTACCAGCGGCGTGTCGTTCGTCCTGTCGTCGATACTGACGGTGCTACTATTCTCAGGAATGCAGATGTACAGAGTCTGGTTCGCCTCGTCTCAACTTCACACTGTTTTGGGAGGATATTTGGGTTCTGTACTGTTTGTTTTGGTTCTAACAGCGATCGGAAATCTGGAAGCCACTTTGTTCGGCAAATCATTTCAGTCTAAACTTTTTCCAGAAGGTGATTATCCCCGATCCATAGTCTCATTATCGTCATGTTGATTTATAACTAACTGTCAAAACTTTGTTTCACAGTCGCTGGTTCTTTGTTCGTCGCTATGTTTGCCTCAGGAATGGTCCACAGGGTGTCGACCACAACTTGTTTCCTGTTTTCTCTGGTTGCTCTTTATTACATCAACCAAATTTCCCAACAAATTTATTCTACCGCTCCGGTAGCTCAGCCAGCATCCTTCCAAACTAAGAAGAGGAAGTGAAACTAATTAATCGACTGTCTTCTTTTTTATACTACTCATTAAAATGAAATATACCTTTTTACAAATTATAAGACGTGCTGCTTTATTATTATTAAACAGTACTTACACGTGTCACATAAGCGAAACGGAAATTACAGGGGATGTTTTACATAGTTTTTGCGAAATTTGAATAAGATTATTGATCTCCTTAATTTATTCCCAGAAATTGAAAAAAATTGTCCCGTGGTATGACAGTTTCATTTCCATAGTAGGATTTTTCAAATTGTACACATGTACATATATTTCTTGTAGGAATAGAAATAATTGTATTGTTAATGTTTAATAATGCAACAAATTTTAATGTATATTTGGTTCAATACATGACATAGATCTATTATCTATTATCACTATCAAGAGGCAAAGGCCTTCAAAATATGCTATGGAATATAATTACCTGTACGTGCAGTGAAACCTCATTTATTTGGTCTGGCAAAAGTTATATTAGTTTGTGTTTCCGCCACCAAACTAAGTATATCTTTGGTCCCACCAGTAATTTTGCATCACTTAAGTATTGAAGGTCAGAAGAAGAATTGAAGTCCTTTGATGTACGTAATTTTTGCCAATTACCCCCCGGGAAACGTATAAATGAGGTCTTACTTAATCGTATGGTAATACATTTTACCTAGATTCTAGATGCTATTACTGTTTACGAACGAAGCTAATTAGTTCTTTGTTCTTCAGTAATATATTAGAATTTGGTGTTGGTCCACTTACACGCAAGAATTTATATTAAAGGATATATATAATATCGATTTTTCTCGATTTCACTCTTCTTCCCTCAAAGAGCACCGTCAAGAATCTCTTTTGATAATTATTAGAATATATGTATATACATATAGGCTTTTGGGACAAATTTTTCTGATCTTGATGTCGATCTCAGAAAAAGTAGTTCACGATGAAAAAAAAATACTCGCCAAAGCTTTTTTTTTTTATTCTCAATATTTTTGAAGTTATGCAACCTCTTCGTTTTGGCGCATTTTTTTTTCAAAAAATCATAACTCCGGCTACGTTGGTCACAGGGAGATCAACTTGGGCTCATTTTCTTCGCAAAAGAATATAGTTTTTAGAAAAAAAATGGGGCATTGGGTTTTTCGATCGCTCAACATAAAATTGTCTGCATTTCCCGAAACAATTAGAGACTGCGGAAAATTGCATTTTTTTTTTAATCTGAAAAAAATCAGAGACGTAGATACATGTATCCTCTCTGCTATGTAATTTTCAGAGTGGGAGAGCCTGGCGTTATTTTTTTATGACCTAAAATGTGTATTACGTTGATAAGTACCTTTTATCGTGTAATATTTTCGGCAGACTACATAAGTATTTAGAATTCAAGAACGGGCTTTTCGGTTCAAAACATCTTTAATCATGTATTTTGCGCCAAATTATGTTGCTTCAACTTCAAGTTTAATAATTATTGCAACTAACATTGAAAATTCTGCATCTATAGGTTCAACGAATAAAAATAACGCCTGGCTCTCCCACTCTGAAAATTACACACCACTGAGAGGATACATGTATCTACGTCTCTGATTTTTTTCAGATTAAAAGAAAAATGCATTTTTCCGCAATCTCTAATTGTTTCGGGAAATGCAGACAATTTTATGTTGAGCGATCGAAAATCCCAATGCCCTATTTTTTTTCTAAAAACTATATTCTTTTGCGAAGAAAATGAGCCCAAGTTGATCTCCCTGTGACCAACGCAGCCGGAGTTATGATTTTTTGAAAAAAAATGCGCCATAACGAAGAGGTTGCATAACTTCAACAATATTGAGAATAAAAAAAAAAGCTTTGGCGAGTATTTTTTTTTTCATCGTGAACTACTTTTTCTGAGATCGACGTCAAGATCAGAAAAATTCGTCCCAAAAGCCTTGATCACTTGATATGGAATTGCCCTACTACAGATCCAACAGATGGTATATCATTCTCTATGAGTGTATAATACAATGGTATGTAATATATTGCTGTATGAATACCGATAAGGTTTTCATTTCATTCAAACTCTAATTTCATTTTCATTTCACGTGTTATATGATAATTGATGGGGTCAGTACGAAAAGGGTATGAGTGAGAAAAAAATCTTGAATTCATTCAAATTACTAAGTAGTTTCGAATTTTACAACTATCATCACCAATAATAATTTGAAAAAATTTAGACATAAACAGATCACTATTTTACTCTTTTTGCTCGGGGCTCTGTGCGTAGAGACAAGCAGCGCCACAGGTGACGAATACTGGCACTTGTCGGTGGACGAAAGTTGAGGGTAATTGTTCGGACTTTATAACGTATTCGAAACTACCAATTTTGAGTGCCTCTCACTGCTTTCGTCCAAAGTCATGCACACAGAGAATATTAGTCTAGGCAAAGGAATGAAGACAGCGAGGGACTATTCACTTCATTTTTCGGTGTACTTCCGACTCCTGACCCCCAGGTTAATGGATCTTCGGAAAATAGTGTGGTTTGTCACGAAGGACTGTTCAGTGATTAGTCAGACTCATGTTCTTCGTGTCTGTTTAGTAACAAAATAAAAATCAATTTAAAACAACAAGTTATCGTTATAGATGAAAAAAAGTCAATTCGATACGTCGATTGCATAGACCTTTTGAGATCGTCCTCATTTTTCGAATTAGTAGTACTGCAGACTGGTGATTTCTGTTTCAAATAGATGAAGGAAAGAAGAATAATCGACGCGTATTACTAATTCAGGTACTTCCAGAAATTCATTACATACGTCTTTACGTATTTAGGGGCATTTAACCAATAGCACGTTGACTACGTAGGCGCGCGAAATTATTGATTTTTGAAATGGCGAACATTCTCAACAACTAAATTCCTTCACGATGGATTTTGTAGGACTTTAGCTATATCTGTTATGTGGAATCTCTTATTTTTACATAATTTATATTATACGTATGTTACGTTTTATTATTCTGTCATGCAATGTGCGATAATAGAGATTAACAGAGAGATCCTATTAAAATATATCATAGTCTATTTTCCTTTACCCTATAATTCGTTACCTACTATATCATTTACGATAATCATCAATAACATCCAATTGGACCCTGGAAGAGTTGTGCGTCGAAAAGGACTTGAATATATATGTATATGCATATGTATATTAATTTATGACGAACGAACGATGCGTTTATATAAAATCACGAATCTCATATTATATTTTTTCAAAAAAAAAAAAAAAAAAATTACTTCATTATATTGCTACTTTATCAAATCTAAGACTCATCTCTCGCCTTAATGCGTTTCTTCTTAAAATTTGACTATACATTTCCCATTGTTAGGCAAATAGTTGCTACAAAAACGATTATTTTCTATAGATAAAATAAACAACTCACCGTGTAACCTGTCCGAGAGTTTATCTACGAATTCAATGACAAGAGAATGAAAATGATTAACTTCTTATTCTTCCTACCTATATGTGCTATGATGTATACTTCATTACTTCGTACAAAGGCGAGCGCCAAATATTAGTGCCAGCTACTATAACTGCATACTATCGGTGGATCATGAAATAATGATTCGTCTCAACACAGAGCAACCAATAATCACTCGAATGATTCATTGACAATATTAATTGTACCTCAACAATAAATGTGTTTACATACCACCACTTTCTACACATTTGATCAGGTTAAACTTATTATTAGTGCAAAGTTTCATTAGAAGAATCAATTCAAATATGCGTAACATTATTCTGAATTTAGAAGTGAAGAATCCTCATAGAAAAAACCACGGAAAAGACCATACTCCTCGTGACAGCAAAGGTGGGCTGAATTCTCGTCTGATAGTAAGAGGTAGATAGATCCGCGGAGGGGCTCAATCCAATCAAGGAAAATGAAAGAAAAAAAAGATCTTACTCGAAAGATTTTTAATAAACTGTTAATCAGTTTCCTCGGCCTTTCTGTGGTCTGAATGCACTCGAATTGAGTGCCGTTCCACAGTTAGAGGCATAACGAATAAAATTGGTTCGTATGGTCCGATATCATCACCATCATCATCATGTAAAGAAAACGAACGATATAGAGTCACACAAACGAAAAAAAAGATCCTTTCCTCAAAGTGATACCGATAGTGTCGCTAAAATGACGTATGGAGTTGATAATAACCGCGACAATCACTACAACACTAGCGCTGCGAGTTGTAGTATTGGTATTACAAACTCTAGGCCTCAAACCTGGCCCACTTCTGTACATAACATGGCGCGAAGTCTCCTTCCCGCTTTTTTAATGAAAAAAACATGTAGTATTCGTTGTTTGACAAGCATTAAGAATAACTTTTTCAAATTGTAATCAATTTCAGAATAAATATTTTCATTCCGAAGACTAATTCGTTTGATTTGGAAATCTGAACATGGATGGAGGATAAAAAGGATGCATTTTGAAAACCAAATATCGATAAAATCAAATGTTAGTTTGGTAGTAAAATATGAGTAAACCTCAGCGCTGGACCCACCTTCAACAGTTAAGAAGACACTAAAGCGCATAGAGGTAATAGAATTTGGTTCGAAGATACTACTATAACTAAGATGATGATAATGACTTTATACACGTTCGGAGAATCCATGAGGATCGTTTATGCTTGACTAGATATTAGCTGGTCTCCCCGTGCAGCAGAGGAAGCTGAAGCTTCCCTGAAGGTACGAGGGTTGTCCTGATTTCGTATCCCATCTGTAACTTGCACGATTACCGCCGTTCGTTCGCGTCCCAGCATCTTGAAGGGCGACGTGCTTCTCTGAAAAATATTTATTATTATTTTTTTTTTTCTAACGAATCCGACCTTGTGGGATAAAAAATTACCAATATCTACATACGTCTCAATAAAACGGTCGCATCAATTCCAATCTGTTATATTTATATTGATAAAATCGTATCACCTGTGTCAGCTTCGGATTTGGGCATGAATTCTTGCAGCTCTTTAACGAGGACGTTAATTTCTTCGGAGTCTTTCTGTATACTGCATAATTCTTCTTCGTTAAAGTTCGGAGTTATTTGTTGGCGCAAAAGTATCTGGGTTATCACGTTACCAATATTCGAAGGCCCTGCTTTGCTCTCTGTAATTATTTAAAGGCAAACAAATTCAATCAATGATACGGTTCTTCCCAGTACTCTCGTGTAATAACAATTCAGTCAATTATTTGACCTAGAGACAATTGATATACAATTATTCACAATTTCAACAACGACGAAGACAAACAAATAATAAAAATCCCAATTTGAGGGGGGAGGCCACAGGTTTTGTTAAAAAAAGTCGATTGTTCGTTTCGAGGAACAATCATGTAGAAAAGCGTAGGGATCCTTTCGCATTATTTTCGCTGTAAAATGTTCTCCGCGCATTTCAACACTTTTATTGCAAATGGTTGACATTTTTGTCGACACTGCACGTACCAGCGTAATTAGAGAATTGCTGTAAGGAATTCGGGAATTTTTGTCGTGATTTAAACTCAACAAACACGATTTTTTTTCAAACCTGATGATGCGTTCCCTCTTTACAAAGTAAGAAGAAATATATATTGCTTGACAATTTCTATCCAGGAGCAGTTGAGAATAGGATATCGATGAGCCATCTTTTTCAAACACAACCTGCTATCTGAATCATTGGTTTGTTCGAAAATTCGGGCAGTATACCCTAGACGGGGAAACCCCGAGCCAACTTCAAACTCCACCCCTGAACTAGCCAATCACACTTTCGGGTCGGGAGTTTATCCATAATTGAGTTTGACATTCCAAAGGTCGGATAAGGTCGGTATATATTGTTGCCAGTGCTTTGTTTTCTGACAAGAAGCGAAGGCTCGACTTCGGGTATCCCTTTCGAGTTTCCCCGTAATGCATCATTCATTTAGGACTAGTTTATTCTCAGCTTTTCCAAAAAATCTCATACACTCCAAGGGCAATTTCATAGGACAAGGGGTCTAAGAGTTCCTCGTCTGGGGTTAAGATGATCGATTTAATTAGTTACCAAAGTATCCGGTCATGTCCATAGGAACAATTCGTAAAAGATTTTTACTCTTGTATAATTCCCGAAGAAAAAGTTGGCTGACGAAGAAGAGTAAAACGAGATTAGGACTGTCGGCCGGAATCCCAAGATCCACAGCGCTGAAAAATAGAAAATACAAAAAAATACATCATCTGAATTACAAGATTATGTTTGGGGTGTTAAAGACTCGGATTGTACAGTTCCATTCGAGTTTTTTGTCCGCCATGGTCATTACCGTGGTGAAATAATATTTCACAAAAATGGGCGCGGGAGAAACACCCTGTACGTTGCAATTAGTCTTTTTATATCTCAGAGGCAGCATTGGCCGTGACTAAGTGCCGGACTCAAACTCAACTTCGCTGCAGGGGTGCGAAATTAAAAAGACACATTTGCGCCGCATGTCGATAAATGTATACGAGCTTGAAGGTGACGTCTGTTCCGTAGATACAGTCCAACCTCTCTATAGGGCCGCCCAGGCCCCCAAGGGGAAGAGTTGTTCCAGGAACTGAGGTACCCCCACTTTGCCATCTTCGCTAGTCGCACGACTCGTCTTTCGTCTCTTTCTCGAGCTCACGTTACATGGTAGAGTGGGGGAACGCTGCGAGCGAGAAATAGGGGGACCGGCTCTATTGGGAGGGGCCTTATAGAGAGGTCGGACTGTAACTCTGAATCTAACAATGTTGGCTGCAATTGTAATACATAGAACAAAAATAAACGACAACTGCTCGGGATTCGTCTGAACATTTTTTTAAGGATAATTAAGCAAAAGTTTTCTGACGAACTTGAGGGGGGAAAATAACTCGATGTAGCTAGTGAAATATTGAGAAATCCCCGAGGAAATAACTGAAATAATGTAAGATAAAAGAAAGTAATTAGAAATAAAGAAATTATTTGAAGTAAATGACATAGTCTTAATCATTTCACCGATAAAAGTAATGTGTCCGTCAAATCTTGAGTTATTTTCCCCTCGCGGGACGGACTACGTGAAACGAGAAACTGCATGTATGCTGGAGGTATGCGATCAGCGTGCATTTAAATGGAAATCAAACTTCGGAAGTTATATTGCAGAGCCGCGCGCTTCGCTTTATTCGATATTAAATCACGGTGCCAATGTGTGAATCGGTAGATTTTCACACACACATTGCCCGCCCGCTCTTATTTCAGAATTATACCCACGGGACTCGATAACTTCCAGCATTATTATTTTCATAACTGTTTTAACGAAAACGGAAGTAAGTTTTGTTTGGTTGCCGTTAAGGGCCCTACCAGAGTTTCTGGGTGGGCCCTAGACAGTTTTCCCTATTTGGGAGTCAATTTGAACGAGGGAATATCAATGATGTTACGGCTGTACAGTTTTGCGTCCGCGTGCAGTGAACCGGGAGCTCATAGCTATGCAGCAGGTATGAGGTATGGGTATAGCAACAGCACGGGGAGTCCCGAGCTGGAGCGGGAATTCTGAACGTGACCTAGAGCCTGGGGCGCGGCGGCGTTCCGTAGGAAGTGTCCCCGACAAACCTGGCGTTTCGACGCCCTGCAGCTACTGGCGTATAACTTAGCTGGGGCTGAAGTGGCGCGTATACCTATAACGTCATATCTTTTAGCATGGAGCCACCCCTCGTACCGCGCTCTTAATAGAGCTTGATGTCTCATTGAAGAGGCGAGAGCAGAAGGCTGTTGAATTCACAATAGTTTCAAACATTGACAATAGAAGTCACTTTGACGGACTTTTACTTCAAATGTACCGTACATAAGACTGTGTGGTTTGCAAATTAGGATTAAAACTCATTATGCTTGATATGAATAAAAACCAAAAACCATATTGCGTTTAGGACGATAAGATACACACAGGTATACTTGAATAATGGGCTGTCAAGAAATAGTTGCCGGGATGAAAAAAATAATATTTCAACCTAAACCCAATTTATGAATAAAATAACCATTTTTTTTTGCACAAATAAAAGTGAAATTTCGTCAAATTCATCACTCAGCAGGAATTTGAAATTAAACTTCACTTTTTTTTCAAATATTCTTCGAATTAATAGAAAACTATGAGAATAGTCAGGTCATTAGGATAATGAAATCATGTTCTATTCCCTTTCATTCCAGGAGCGATTTGTGTCCTAAACATTGCAACGATGAGATTCTTCACCTTCGAAATCCAAAATTTAGGGGTAATTTCATAAGTGTTCGGCAGTTGACAAAGATTTGAATTTGAATTTGATTTGACACCCTGTAGATGTGTGCTGCACCAGTTTTTTCACACAGTTTTTCCACTCGCGTGCTCTACGTGAAACACTTTTCGAAATATGCGACACGACATACCTTTTTATTAATTCTATTTTTTTGTTTGTTTTTTTGTCCATTTTTTCTCAGCAGTATGGAACGAAAGTTGTATAGCTTTAAGCTGCGAGAAAACGCCACAGGGCAGTGATTAACAATTTATCCTCCCCGCTTTCGGATCCCGATCTCATAGCAGATATAAATTCTTAAACGAATAATATATAGATAATCTCTTTCTATCTCTTTCAACTTGAAGAAGCTGATTACAGAAGTACAAAAACTGTGAGGGAAAATCAGAAGAACGAAAAAAAAAGAAATAACGATAGTGGCTATCGGGGCGGCCCGTGTGGCGAAACCAAACATCTGTAACGGGAAGATAATGATAATCTTGATAGTGGCTGAAGTGGTGAAAATCAGGGACCAAAAAATGGAAGTCGAACAAAAAGATCTCAATCTTTAGATGAGAGGAATAAGGAGTTTCATTAAGGAGGGGCTCCACGTAGCTACACGTAGTATCGGTCACAGAGAGCTGACCATTTTATTCTGAATGCTGTTTTGTGTTCCGAAAAACATGTTGTACAACGCGAGACGGGAGAACTAGAGAATTTTTGTTTGACATTAAAAATTTTAGAAAAAGAAAATTAAAAATTGTCCACGATTGACTGTTCAGAACGGTGAAATGAGCGTGCACACTAAATTTAAGCGGAAAATATTACAAATTGTAGAAGTTTTCCAACTTTGAAATTTTTATATTGAAGACAAGACTAGTTATTTGTATGACACGAAAGCATACAGGGAGTTTTTAATTTATCTGCGTGTTGGACTAGCCTCGAGTTTCTGTCGGAGTTAGCACAGAAGGTATTGCTAAATTGGTGAATTTGGCGAATTCAGCAAAAAAATAAGATGCTAAAGATCTGACACGATTTATTGTTCAGGATGGTCGACGTGAATGTGATCTCAAAGTTTTATAATAGTACTTTGCGATACGAGTGCGAAAGGATGTGGAGCAACAACTTTCGTGCATGTATTGAACCAAATTTTATATCACAAACGCGTGTAAAGTCCGATTCGGCGCACGCTCGCGTGCGTAAAGTCGCACTTTACGCACGGAGTGGAATAAAAAAAATATTCAAAATTGTGAAAGCTATTCTACTTTACAGCTGAACCTATAAAAATCAATAACGCCTACAATTTTCAATATTTGTCAATGAGATTTGTTGTGTACGCTTAGTTTATATAGAAACACATTCAGGAAAAAATCAACGCCTATTTGGGATCAATACTTCTTGTGGTTGCGTTTATCGGTGAATTAATTACGCGCACTAATGACCACCTACGGACTAAGATATTATTATAATAATGGTGTAATTTTTATTGACACCGAAATTTTCAAACACTAACTCCGGGCTAGCTTACACCGTTTTATAGTGCGCAGTCCATAATTTGTTCGTTTCCGTTTTCGTTTCGTTGGATGAAACAATTGACGTGAAGTTCAAGGTTACGTCCCACTGCTGCCATGCAACCTCGTCTTTTCATGCAATTATCATAATAAATATGGTTTGTGGCAAATTATGATTGGCGATTTGCGAGAGTGTGAAGTTTGTCACCCGAGCAAAACGAGTCACGCGACTCTAGTCTCCAACTTTCGTTCCTTGTCACACAATACATATACTATTTATGGAATACGTGTGTGATATATCAAATTGTACTTATCTCTAGCGCGCCTGGAAAACTATATCGTTTTAAAAGCGATTATCACAGAAAAAGTTTGAAAACTACAATACGATACCTGTTACTACTAGGAATTAGAATTACCTTCGCGTAGGCGCTACGTGTATATATATATACATATATATATACATATAAATATATAAATCGGTTATTTTGATGACGGACCGCCATGTTATTAGAGTATGAATCGCACACTTTGATGACACCTGGTCATTACGATGACTGTCATCAATGTGAAATTGAATTAATCGGTCATTTTGGTGACTCGGGTTCATTGACCCGAACCTGAAATTTACGAAATTTCAAATTTTGTGGCAGCCAAGTGTACAGTTGCAGACTTGTAGCTGCATAGTTTTGGCTAGGTGGAGAGTTTTTAGTAACCCCGGGGAGTGCGCGAAGCGCACGAGGCCGCGCACAACAGGAAAAAATTTTCAATTTGCAAAAAAAAATATCGTGCCTAGGTGCCCAAATAGGGTGCGTCATCAATATACTCGATAGTTTCATTTATATATATATATATATATATATATATACTAGGGGGGCTTCGCCCCCCTGCGCGCTTCGCACGCCAACCCGCCGAATGAGGTTTCTGCACGGATTACTGGGAGATTGGGATCCCATGATTCATATACTAAGTGTGAGTGGTTTTTTACAGTTTTTAACAGTTTTCTGTATCATGACTTGACATGTCCTGACATGACCTGTTATGACCTGACATGACCTGTTATGACCTGACATGACCCGACATGACCTGTTACGCCTGACATGAGGTTTCTGCACGGATTACTGAGAGATTGGGATCCCATGATTCATATACTAATTGTGAGTGGTTTTTTTTACCGTTTTTAACAGTCCTGTCCTGACATGACCTGTTGTGACCTGACATGTCCTGTTATGACCTGACATGTCCTGACATGACCTGTCATGACCTGACACGTCCTGACATGACCTGTTATGACGACTTCGGTTCGGTTCTTTCCGGACGACTTCGGGTCTTTCCGGAAGACTTCGGGTCTTTCCGGAAGACCTCGGGTATTTCCGGAAGACTTCGGATCTTTCCGGAAGACTTCGGGTATTTCCGGAAGACTTCGGGTCTTTCCGGAAGACTTCGGGTATTTCCGGAAGACTTCGGGTATTTCCGGAAGACTTCGGGGTTCGCCGGAAGACTTCGGAAAGACTTCGGGTCTTTCCGGAAGACTTCGGTCTTTCGGAGTATTTCCGGACGACTTCGGGTGTTCGTGGGGGATTCTGGGTAATCTCTGGGGTTTTCCGGGAATTCGTGGGGGATGAGGTTAGGTTAGGTTAGGTTAGGTTAGGTTAGGGGGATTTCGTGGGGGATTCTGGGTAATATCTGGGGTTTTCCCAGAATTCGTGGGGGATTCTGGGTAATCTTGACACGGCGGCGGCGATATCTTTATATAATATAGAGCGATATATATATACAGAGTGGAGGGGGGAGGAGGGGGGGGAGGGGGGGGGGCGTCGTCGTCGTCGACCTTCGAAATCTTGACACGGCGGCGACGGCGACGGCGGCGATATATCTATATAATATAGAACGATATATATATATCGCTCTATATTATATAAAGATATCGCCGCCGCCGCCGCCGCCGTGTCAAGATTTCGCGATATATATATATCGTTCTATATTATATAAATATATCGCCGCCGTCGCCGCCGCCGTGTCAAGATTTCGAAGGTCGACGACGACGACGCCCCCCCCCGAGGCGGACCCATTTAGGTTACCCAGAGTCCCCCTCTCCCTCCCCTCCCCTCCCCCGCCCCACCTCGGCACCTGGTGATCCTCTATATATTATATAAAGATATCGCCGCCACCGGAAAGACCCGAAGTCGTCCGGAAAGACCCGAAGTCTTCCGGAAAGAACTGAAACGAAGTCGTCATAACAGGTCATGTCAGGACGTGTCAGGTCATGACAGGTCATGACATGTCAGGTCATAACAGGACATGTCAGGTCACAACAGGTCATGTCAGGACAGCACTGTTAAAAACAGTAAAAAACCACTCACAATTAGTATATGAATCATGGGATCCCAATCTCTCAGTAATCCGTGCAGAAACCTCATGTCAGGCGTAACAGGTCATGTCGGGTCATGTCAGGTCATAACAGGTCATGTCAGGACATGTCAAGTCATGATACAGAAAACTGTTAAAAACTATAAAAAACCACTCACACTTAGTATATGAATCATGGGATCCCAATCTCCCAGTAATCCGTGCAGAAACCTCATTCGGGGGGTTGGCGCGCGGAGCGCGCAGGGGGGCGAAGCCCCCCTAGTACATATATATAAGTTTTAAACGATCCGGTGAATACACGTCTGAGCCACCGTTTGCAGCTAATTGTTTATAGTTGGTTTTCACGTGAATCAAGTTTTTTTAAAGTCAAAAAACTTTTTAATACAGCATTTGAATTTTCCGGTCGCGTGTGACGTCACACGCAGAGTTTTACCGTCTGCAGACGGCGCTGCGGATAACGGTGGTCAACAGAATAACATGGCGGCCAGGGTATTGTGTGACGTCACGTGGCGTTTGAAAATCGATAATTTTCAATTGCTGTTTACCCTGGTGAACAGCACGTTTACAATTTCTACGAAAAACTACGATTTTCTTACGAAAAACTAAGAATTTTTACGAAATATCTACGATTTTCTACGATTTTCTACAGAAATTCGGACATTTCGTAGTTTTTTTTTTAGGGATTTTCATAGATCGTCGTAGAATTAAAGTAAGAATTTCATTTTTCAAATTCACCTGGATTTCACATCTGCATATTAATATAGGTTTATCCAGCGGCAGAAGCTACCCTGGTGAATATTCAAGTTCACGTTTATGGGAATATTAAATGAAAAAAAAAAAAAATGAAATACCCTGAGGGAGGTTCGAACCCTGTTCATTCTGAATGGGCCACCCATCCAATCACATTTATCAGGAATCGAACGTCAATGAGATGTATGGAACGCATGAATATATGCGAGACTGAAATTTTTTATTTTATTGTAGAAAATTGTAGAAGTTCGTGATATTTCACGCCTTTTTACGTTAAATCCTGATCTTTCAGCATTCAAAATTCTCTAATCACTTTCCGAAAAATCGTATAAGATCGTAATTTTTCGTAGTATTCTACGAAAAAAGACACGACATTTACTACTGGGGATCCGAATTTTCTTAGTTTTTCGTGAAAAGTCGTAGAAGATCGTAGAAATACGTAAATTCCTATTCTTCTTAAATTCGAATGTTTCGATTTGTCGTAGAACATCGTAGAAAATCGTAGAAAATCGTAGAAAATCGTAGAATTTCTTAATATTCTACGAAAAGTTATTTCCATTTTTTATGAATTCAAATGTTCCAAGCCTCCGTAGAAAATCATAGAACTTCCTAGAGAATCGTAGAAAATCGTAGGAGACCGTAGAAATTCTTATTATTCAACGAAAAGTTATTTCGATTCTTTATGAATTTAAATGTTCCAATTTTTCGTAGAAAATCATAAAACATCTTAGAAGATCGTAGAAAATCTTAGAAAATTGTAGGAAATCGTGGAAATTCTTACTATTTTACGAAACCAAATGGAATTAATTTTAAAGTTTTTTTTAATCTAAATTTCCTTACTTCTTCGTAGTTTTTCGTAGAAATTTTGTTGTAGCGCGTAATTTTTCGTATAATTTCGTATTTTTCCATACCAATTTTCACGAAAGACTACGGTTTTCTACGATTTTCTCCGATTTTCTAAGAAAAAGTATGATTTCCAACCAAAAAATACGATTTTATACGGATTACTACGATTTTCTACGAAAAACTACACTTTTCGATTTTTGTATTCTCGTACAGGCGCGGATCTAGACTTTTGATTCAGGGGGGTCATGGCACGATTTCGTAGGGTGAGTTTCCGGGGGAAAAAATTGTATCAGCTGTGTTATCAGTCATCGAAAATTCATATTTTCGTTTTTTTCACTGTTCCTTTTGAGACGCCAGGGGGGGTCATGACCCCTGTGACCCCCCCCCCTGAATCTGCGCCTGTTCTCGTAGAAATTCGGAGTTTTTCTTAGAAATTATTTTCACCAGGGTACAGTCACCTGGAGTTGACTGGAAGTGACTGTAAGATTCACTAAATTCAAAATGGCGAATCCAATTTGCTGAGGGGGAAAAAAATATCAAACTAATCGATATCTTATAAAAATTGGTACTTGAAGGTATTTTTGAACCGCTGATAAAGAATCTGAGGTCAGAATCGCGACATTCAAAATATCTGGAAACAAAATAAACAAAACAATAACCGGAAGTTCAAAGGCTGGCTCATGGGGTGGAGAGAAACAACACAAAGAACGCATATAAAGAATCTAGTTTTTTTTCAAGCGTTCTCTAGTTGTTCCTCATTTGCCATATCAGGCGAGTTACTACAATTGTGAACTGATGACGGAAAAAATGTGTTTAAAAAATTTGTCTATTTTTCGATAAATCTTTTATCTAACCTTGGGACACAGTGCAGTGGCTCAATTGATACTTCACAATGTAGTTAATTCCCTGTCTTCTAAATCAGGGGAGCTTCGCCAAATTGAGCGATCGCCTTGAGTATCAATTTAGTTGTTTGATTAGGTGTTTTCTCCACGAGGGAGGAGAAAATAATTTCTAGTCGACCGGAAATAGCCGCGGCCATATGAGGGTCCAGCATGTTCGTCAGACACGAAACAGTTCCAGAACTCTGCATGAAAAATGAAAAACAAGGGATCCACACGGTTCGATTGAATCACGAATCATTCAAGTTTATCCAACACTAGAACGACGGAATTGACTTCTAGCCCTGTTCACGGTTCTGTGTCCTTCCTCGATACTTGGAGATATAAAAGGATCGTCATTTTTTATCATTCGTCATTTGAGGTATCTTCGAAAGATGGGAAAAAAATTAAACTTGTGACGTTCGAACGGTGGTTGAGTTGACATGGAATGTCCCATGTGCCTACGAGTATACCTATACCCATAACTTGGAGTTGGAAAATGAAGAGGCGCGAGCTTAAAGTATTCAGGCTTTCATTAACGCGGGACGTACAGTGTAAAGGACTGCAGAGGAAAATCTCTGTAAAAGCCGACTAGCGAGCTACACTTTCTAGCTATAAAGCACTCAAAAGTTCCTAATTGCAATCCAGTGTTTTCTTTGCTATTTGGTGACGCTTGATCGGCCCTCTGACGTTAACGGGGTCCTGGAAATCTCGGAATATACAGGTTAACGGATCTTAAACGCAAAGAGGGCATCACAGCGCAATTCTACATCCAATTTTGAAGGAAAAAACCATTGTAAAACAATTTGATTTCATTCAAAGATAACGAAAGGGCATTAAAATGCTTGAGACCACGTTCATGGCTTACAATTGGGTAAAATTTCACGTCAAATCGCGAAAAAAAATGAATTCCAGAAAATTCGCCCTCGAACTTTTCGATTTCAACCAAAATTTTAGAAAACGTTGTGTTCCACCAGATAACTAGTGTAGAACGATTTGGAAAAGAACCACTTTGAAACTATTTCACGTACCTACAGATAAAATTTGGAAAACACCTAAGAATCGATTTGCTTGGTTATTTTATATAACGTAGTGCGGACTATTTTTTTTTTCAAATTTGTTTCCCCATCTTGAGATGGGACATTGCAAATGCAACCCTTTCGCACCCAGAGAAAATTCGTGATTGTTCCAAAGCAAGTCTGAGTAGGGTTTTACGAATTTCCAAAAAAAATTTGCCGGGGTAAGTTGTCCCAAGTATTGGGTCGAAATGATCCATCATCTTTTTACAGCTTTGTTCTCTTGTTTTTGTTTCGATGTAAGTAACTCGGGTTTCCGACGTGTATTTTAAAGCAATAATTTTTTTGTTCATTGTATTTTTTCCTGGAAACCACGCTAAAAAGTCGACTTATAGATTCCGAAAACCTCGAAAACCATGGAAAATTCGACCCAGACTCCGAAAATCCCCAAAAAGTTGGCCTGGACTCGGCAAACCACAAAAAGTCGAAATGGGACAAATACCGTGCGACAACTTGCCCGAATAATTTCGAAAATGGGCATATCTTGCTGACCCGCTATTCAAATATCAGCAATATGTACATCAAATTAAAGCTACAAGAATAACCTTTTATTGCAAAATATCCCAAGACAGCCACGAAAATGATGAAATAACATATTAAAAAATGGAAAATAATTACTATCTAGGTTTAATTTCAGTTTTTCAATTACTGCAAGGCTACATATGATGCGATATTCTGGTTAACAATATATTCATTTATTTCAAACATCGAAAAGTATGTTTTGACACGGAATTGCACAATTAAATATTTTCTCAATTTTTTTCACCTTGGATGAGGGAGCTGTGTAATTAATAACCCTGTCACAGGTAATGGACAGACGTAGTTGATCCACTAACTAACAGTACGTTACATACCCATGCCGAGTATCAGATTGGAGGTGAAACAAAGTTTTTGGAACTTTGTATGTAGCAATTAAGAGCATGCTCTAGTCATTCTTTACACACAAAGTGGCCGCGTCACTTATTTTCACTGATATCAACGCCTACGCATAACAGTCGCGAAAAAGAAGATAAGAGCGCACTTCCGCATGAAATTCCGAACACATACATACCAAAATATCTCTGTTTTGCGCAACAATAACGACGAAATCCTTGTTCCTAACTAAAATGATAATTACCGCTTTCAACTGGTGTTCGCGGCCGTTACCATTTTAGTTAGGAACAAGAATTTTGTCGTTATTGTTGCGCAAAACAGAGATATTTTGGTATGTATGTGTTCGGAATTTCATTCGGAAGTGCGCTCTTATCTTCTTTTTCGCGTCTGTTATGCGTAGGCGTTGATATCAGTGAAAATAAGTGACGCGGCTACTTTGTGGGTAAAGACTGACTAGAGCATGCTCTTAATTGGGCTCCAGAAAACAGCGTGCACCGTTTGACAGAAAATAACTTCCGATTAAACTCATTCCTTCCTTTCAGGTGGTACGTAAGTCCGTTTTTTCAAAGTTGAGTTTTTTTTTTCTCTCAGTCTGGGGTAATAAGATATCGTGGATTCGGAATGGCCATGGTGTCCACGATATGAAAGGAATAAATATGAACTCTTGCTCGGTCTGCCATTCTATTCTCATTGTTCGCTTTCATCGGCCACTAATTGGACCGAAAGGATGCTTCGCAAGTGCGTGCACGGTAAAAACCGTCTATTCATATCTCAGTGAATAATGAATTTGATGAATTCATCAGATTCCCCTGACGTGCAATTATATCATACCCCAGACACCGAATATCATTTCGCGAATTGTATAGGTAAGTGTACACTCATTGATATAGCTGAATTAATGGACGATGGTACGAATGAACTTGCGAGAATGAATAATGGCCATCGGTCCATTCATGATCCTTTATTCGAAGGATCAGTTCCTCTTTCAAAGAAGCAATATTCCCTTATTGAATAGTTGGGTAAATGGATACTTCTTCGGGCTATTACCAGACCTTTCCCATCGGCGTCCCCAGCCTATATTGGGTTGTGCTCTTTGGTGTATATATGCACAGCGTCGTCGTACGTTTTCCCTATAATCAAGCTGCTCCCCCTCCTTTCCACTGGACCTACTTTCTTTTTATGGAGGGTTCTGAACCACCAGAGTCGCAGAATCGAGAAAATCAGAATTTTTCATTCGAGAAAATGTTCAGATTCAAGCTCGGGATTTGAACCGACACGCATTGTTATGAGTACCATAGTGTCACGAATTTGACGAAAGGGATATATTCTTGTAAAATTGAAGAGTGATAGAGAAAAAAAGTGAAGCTTACCTGCGAATTTGAGGTAATACAAGCTGAGCGGTATTTTTGCAAGCCTCTACACAGCTCCGACGCAATTTTCGGATCCGTTCGCGAAGTTCGGGACTGTCGCGTGGTTGACCGATGTTAATTAACAAGTCCCGAAACTGAGCGACTTGACTGTTTATGTCTTGTATTTGCTGTAAATATAAAAACAAGAAATAAAGATGTTCGATTAACGGTTCCATTTTTTCTATCGTTTTTTATCATACCTAGACTAGTGGAAGATTGTTCAGTTTTACTAGGCTGCATTGCGGAAGTGCCGCAGTAAAATGGAATCTCCTTGACTCGACAGAATAAAATTGTGCAACGAATTATTCAGAACAAGTTCTGGCTGGTAATAATTAATCTGTATACATACATATATATAACATGGTAATGCCAGCTCGGAAACAAAGTAGGACGAGCGTTATATTTTTGGCCAGATATACTGTCTCTGATCTGGGCAGAAAACTAGTTAAATTTCTCAAATTGTTCAGAAAAGTTGCCTAAGGTTCTTCTATAGAAGAATTTTTGGGGCCTTCCGCATATTGCATTGACTTTTGAAAATGTACCATAAAGATTCTGGTCCTAATTTCCAAGTATTGGGTCTATATCCTTAATCAAAGGCTTCGAGGTTGACCGTCGAGATTCTGTGGTACCGTCAAATCTTGAGAGATGAACCACCAATTTTTCAAGGCTGCAGAGTATTAACCATTTGGAACTGTTAAAAAAAATACAAAATCGATTTCATTTAAAAATGTCGATTCCAAGCAATCCGACCCACTAAGAACCCTCGATTTCAGCCGTTCCCATTGTCCTAAGCCGCCTCAAATATGAGAAGAAGAATACTTGTACACGTCCATGAGAATGAACTTTTATAAAAATTGCAGCCAATTTGACCGACCCCGTTTCGGAATATAAAACCTGCAATTTGGTTGATTTAACACGTCTGAGTATATAACGTGACTGACCGCACTTATTCCACTCTATTTAACTCACTTTTGCATTAGAAAGAAATCCGAAGCACCATATGGGGCATTCCATGTCAACTCGACCAATGATTTTTCCCCACCATTTTTTATTCGCTTCAAAATTTTTTATGATATTCTCCGAACAGAAAAAACTGCTTCTGAATTTTTTTCAGACTTTTTCCGCCAACCCTAATTTTTTCATGATTATTCGAACCTATCTCAAAAATGCATTTTTTCAAAAATCCCCCAAAAATTCTCAAAAATCTCATTTTCCATCCCATTCCATCATTTTGACACCTGTCCGATGATGGGCCGATTTTTGTCTATTCTTTTGAGCACTTTAAACATTTTGAACGAACAAAACGCCAGTTTTCAACGTTACAAAAATTCTCAAAAAATTCCCAAGTACCCCGTTGTCAATTCTGAATCCATGAATATTTGAGAGTTGGAAAAAATAATCGAGAGGTATTGGATTCAGAATTGACCACGGGGTATTTGGGAATTTTTTGAGAATTTTCGTAACGTTGAAAACTGGCGTTTTGTTCGTTCAAAATGTTTAAAGTGCTAAATAGAATGGAAAAAAAACTCCGCCCATCATCGGATAGGTGTCAAAATGATCGGGATGGAAAATGAGATTATTTAGAATTTTTTTAGATTAAAAAAATAGATATTCATGTGGCATGCGCAGCAAGTAACTGTTTTTTGGCTCGCCAGGTAAAACCAACGGCTCGTACGAAAAACATAACCTTGCCGAACAGTTACTTTCTGCGCGCGCCCCATACAATATTTTTTACGGAAAAGGCATTAATAGTCACTTTGAAGCCAGTTGAGTTTCGCACGAACTGCGTATAGGACTGTAAACGGTAGTAGAGAGCGGGTAACCTGCGGTATAAAGACTTTATTCCGCAACTTTGACATGCGCATTTCGAACTGCGCATCAAAGTTGCGGAATAAAGACTTTATACCGCAACTTTGAACTAAGCGGTATAAAGTGCCACTTGCCGGAACGAAAACAGGCGTCAAAAAGTGACTTTTCAATGCCTGTGCCGTAAAAAAAATGTATACTATTGAGTTAAGTTCGAATAATCATTAAAAAATAAGAGTTGGCGGAAAAAATCTGAAAAGAGTTGACATGGAATTTCCCATATATATGTATGTGGCTTGTATTATCGACTACCACGATTTTTCTGACAAAATTGTAACACATTTTACCGGCCTATTTGCGACGAATTCACAATTGAAAAAAAAATTATTGCTTTTTGAGAACGCAGCTTGAACGTAGCCAAGACGTGAGGAATCGACACATTGGCGCACAAAATTAAAAATCGTCTCGATTTACAGATTTATAGGTATACTAGCGAGTTATCGAGAAGGAAAGGGGTTACGTTCTCTTCTACGCGGATAAGTTCTTCGCGTCGAAAATTGTATGGAAATTATTCTTCTATCTCACCAGAAATTGGACAGTTTCACTGTACAGAACTGTACAGCAGTCTATCGCACCTAGGTGGATCTATCCGTGTATAAATTGACTTTCAAATGGGGAAAACTATATCTAGGGCCCTTCCAGAGCCCCGAATCGATGAATCCCGACGATTCTGGGAGAGCCCTAGCAGGGCCCCAAGCAGTTTTCCCTGATTGAAAGTCAATTTCTACGCGGGTAGGCAGGAAAGTGGAAAAATATCTACCGCAGGGATCTCACAATTTCGTTGTATACCTACTGTGCAATTTATTTCGAGTGCTTCTCGCAGAATAATTTCCGCCAGAACTGTGCAATGCCGTTCTAGACAGTAGCTGATGTAGACTTCAAGTCTCTGCGATTATTTTCGCGGTCCCATTACTCAAGCGGGATGGTTGCAGTGTCGAAGGTGCGAATGTCGTGAATTCATATTCGATATTCAAGCAAATCGGAATAGACCGCGACAAAATGAAAACTCGTTTGCACGATGGATGCGGGGATCGTTCGATAATTCGATAATTCGATGGCACAAATTCTCCGTCTGGATGACCGCACAGCACCGATCGTTTCTCTGCAATCAGTTCATCGTTCGGAAATTGTAGTTCCGAGTGAATTTATTGAAAAATTTGAATCGTACATTGTTATCGTTCCTTGCGCCTGGGTAGAGATACAGATTCAGAAAGAAATATTACACCAACCCATGTATGGGGGATTCCACGTCATAAATCGACCGAAAAAACTAGATTTTTCCCTGACCCCCTTCGATCTGCTTGTCCTTTTGCATAGTCAAACTAAATGTTGAAAGGATGAACTGTGATTTTTTTTCAGATTTTTTCGACTCATCATTCCATTACGAAAAATCATCGAATCAATTGATTTTCAATTTCTTGTTTTTTTCGCGCCTACATAGTTCAAAACGTGAACAAGTGTAGTTTTATTACAAAATGAGTGTAAATAATTCATAACTAAGAGGTGCCCTAATCGAATTGGCTCAAATTTCTACACAGCTTGTCTTTTTCAATGCCAAAGGTTGTCTGAAAATTTTAAAGTGAGCCAAGCAGTGGTTCAGAGAATACATCAACAAATATCCGCACAGTCGCGAGAATTCGGTGATTATGAGGTCGCAAAACAGTTTTTTTGGCCACGATTCGAAAATTCAAGATCAATATTCATTATTCTTGTTTGCGTACTCGCGATCACCCGTGAATTTTCAACTGCGGCCGAAGAAACTTTCTTGCAACTTCATAATCGCCGAATTCTTGCC
This sequence comes from Euura lappo, assembly GCA_018257835.1. Lineage (NCBI taxonomy): Eukaryota > Metazoa > Arthropoda > Insecta > Hymenoptera > Tenthredinidae > Euura > Euura lappo. The sequence continues at coordinate 29,622 of JAEUYN010001316.1, forward strand.
ACTGTGCGAATAAACTTTTGCACAAAAAATTGCAAAACATTATTTTCAGAAATTTCAAAGAAAGACGCGAAACTTTTGTACAAGAACTTTTTTCATTGCTCATCTGGATTTCACGCTATGTTGGCTTGAAAAATCGAACAACGCTAAAAGCTGATTATTTGACCAGCTGTAGTCCGAAAATACTTGGTCAGAAAAATCTGAAAAAATTCACAGTTGATCCTTTCAACGTGTACTTTGACTGTGTGAAAAAGCAAACAGATCAAAAGGGGTCAGGAAAATCGACCGTTCGATTTGACGTGGAATCCCTCGTATAAAAACTGAACGCTTCATGGCCAGCGATCTTGCTATCAGTCCGATAGGAACGTCCACGTGGACCCGGGCACTATAGGGGCTGGAGACAAATTGCTTCCCGGGCACTGATAATATGACCTATTCTCATGACTATTAGAACCGTGTCAAGTAAGCGAGACCCATCACGTCTCATGCGGCGAAAATTGTATGCGTTCGTGTTTCGGAAGGAAAGCAAATTTGAAGTATATGCTTTAATTAGGTTTCAGTGGTGGAGAAAATACTGAAACATATTTGGTGGATGAATTTCACGATAATTTACACGAAAATAAGACGTAAAATTATGTGCATTCAAAGCAAAGTTTTCGGGTAGGATTTTTCGGAATGGCTGCACTTGCAAGTTGTTCAACATTCGGCTAATTGTGATTCCTCTTCTAGTACAAAAATTGTTACATAAAATGTTTGTACTTTTTACATGAATAAAGTGTCTGTAGCTCTGAAGAAGGTCCTCTTCAGTGGCCAACTAGCCGGTTTTAGCCAAAAAGCTCATCGCTTTTTTGCGTAAGGCACGATCGCAGAGTGCTGGTTTGTTTTGAAATAGTGTTCAAATCCCCCAAAAATTTCAAAATTTTGATTCGTGATTAAAAGGCTGAATTCCAAAGCTCGCTATTATTTTCAAAATTGACAAAGATAGCAATCGCCATTTCTGAACCGGAAGTCGGATCGAGTACACAAACAAAATTGCACATCTGCAGACTGAAAACAGTATCCAGTGCGAATTTCATCAAAATCGGTTCAGCGGTTTGGCTAAGCTCGTGTTTACAAGCAACTTCAACGATTTGACACCGAGACGCAGGTGCCGGAAAAATCCTAAAAAATTTCCAAAATTTTGATTCCTGATTAAAAGACATTATTCCAAAGCTCGTTGTTGTATCTTCAAAATTGACAAAGTTAGCAATCGCCATTTCTGAACCGGAAGTCGGATCGAGTACACAAACAAAATTGCACATCTGCAGACTGAAAACAGTATCCAGTGCGAATTTCATCAAAATCGGTTCAGCGGTTTGGCTAAGCTCGTGTTTACAAGCAACTTCAACGATTTGACACCGAGACGCAGGTGCCGGAAAAATCCTAAAAAATTTCCAAAATTTTGATTCCTGATTAAAAGACATTATTCCAAAGCTCGTTGTTGTATCTTCAAAATTGACAAAGTTAGCAATCGCCATTTCTGAACCGGAAGTCGGATCGAGTACACAAACAAAATTGCACATCTGCAGACTGAAAACAGTATCCAGTGCGAATTTCATCAAAATCGGTTCAGCGGTTTGGCTAAGCTCGTGTTTACAAGCAACTTCAACGATTTGACACCGAGATGCAGGTGCCGGAAAAATCCTAAAAAATTTCCAAAATTTTGATTCCTGATTAAAAGACAGTATTCCAAAGCTCGTTGTTGTATCTTCAAAGTTGACAAAGTTAGCAATCGCCATTTCTGAACCGGAAGTCGGATCGAGTACACAAACAAAATTGCACATCTGCAGACTGAAAACAGTATCCAGTGCGAATTTCATCAAAATCGGTTCAGCGGTTTGGCTAAGCTCGTGTTTACAAGCAACTTCAACGATTTGACACCGAGACGCAGGTGCCGGAAAAATCCTAAAAAATTTCCAAAATTTTGATTCCTGATTAAAAGACAGTATTCCAAAGCTCGTTGTTGTATCTTCAAAATTGAAAAAGTTAGCAATCGCCATTTCTGAACCGGAAGTCGGATCGAGTACACAGACAAAATTGCACATCTGCAGGCTGAAAACAGTATCCAGTGCAAATTTCATCAGAATCGGTTCAGCGGTTTGGCTGAAACCGTGTTTACAAGAAATGGGGGGGTCACATACACCACTCTTGAAAATGCTCGAAAACGACTACCCAGGTGCCTAAACGTACTCCCTACATGATTTCAGAATTTTTTCTCGATCCGACGTTTTTAGCGATGGCGAATGTATAAGGCACTCCGTTTTTAACGATCGTGCCTAAAAAGTAAATTTGAAATTGTTATTGGGCTGTTTCTTAATGGATTTAGAAATTGATTCGATCTTCACTACCTTTTACACTATTGAAAAGATATTTACGTCATGTAATGTGAAACAATTTTCCAAGTTTGCTATTTTTTCAAAATATTGATCAAGATTCTCCCGATAGTGCAAGTGGGGGAAGGCTTCTCCATTCCGTACTTGTAATTGGTCATAAGTTTTGTAAACATACAAATCCTCCAGGGCAACTTCGATATCTCTATAAATAGCGTCTGCGATCGCTAGCTGCACCGAGATTAGGAAACGTCTTTAATTATAACTACCAACCATAATTCTTTGCACATTAGACTCATCGTCAGTTTAACATTGTTCACGCGTTTGTAACTCACTGTACACCGCTCCGTTTTTCCCATGTGAAGTTTCAAGGTTGGGCTTGGGCACACCAGATAACGTAGACCTTCTACTTCACGTTTTTTTTCCAGAGAATATAATCGACAACTCCTTGTTTCCTAAAACGTCTGACATGAATTATTATAGTTATCGTTCTTCAAAGAAGTACGAAAACTCCGGTAAAATGATTTTTTTTGTGGAGATCAATCAACTATATAATCGTGCAAACATGGATTTAGCGTTTTTGCCCCATCTTTCCATATTACAGAAACCATCAGATGCAAAAGTAGAACCGTACAATGGGTTTCAGAGAATCACCGAAGTGTTACGTTATAATGATAAGAACAGAGGATTTTATAGCATCCCAGATAACACGTACAGCCTGTATACGTGCAAAAAGTCTCCTTCGATTGCTGCAACTGTTTTCCATCGCTTTGCCGAATATGTGCTGGGACTACTTGCACGCATTCGACATTGTAGCGAATAGCCAGCAACGATTGCTGTCAGTATATAGCAATGATTGACAATTGACGATCGGCAATGGCGGAAACACCTTGTTGCAATATTGTCAGCAACCTCTTCACGCGATGCTGTCATTTTGCCGCAAAATTTGCACGTACGTTGTTATCTGGAATATTGTGCACCATGGAGACTAACTCGTTGTAAACCGTTGCCTCCAGGATTCGCACGATATTTCATACAGGGTAATTTCCTAACGATGAAACAGTCTGAAGTTGGCTAGAATCGATAATTAGTTTCCTGACAGTTGAATTGGTACAGAACACTGTCTAAGATTGTTATCGATAGGACTTACCCTCTATAACATGACTATTTCATGTTTCAAGTCACACGTTTCATCAATTGAAGCGTCTTGATTACGAATGTGCATGCGTCGAGCACGGATAAATTTCCCTGTATCGCCTAGGACTCAAAAACAACTGTATTCGTACTCCGCTCATGCGCACTCGCAGACTCGCCCAACCGTCGGTGAAACAGTAGCTTCATAGGGATCGAATACGAGTTGAAAAACATGTTCGTGTTAGACAAAATTTTTTTTGGGTTAGATAAATCCGTGTAAAAAATTTGAATTATATGAATAACCATGTATTTTAGTACCTGCGTTAATGCTTCACTCATCTGTTGTTGAGTTTCACTTTCAAGTGTAATCTTAGGTGCAACTAATTAGTGCTAACTTATCATGTGTGTAATGTATCCTATCGAATGGAAATGAGTCAACAATCGTTGCATGCAATGCAATAGACAGACCAATGAAAAACTTTGAGAAAGGTGTTTCTAAGTGTTTCTACCTCCTTTTCTCTGTGCCAGAAACAATTTGAATTTACCAGTATTATTGTCCGGTCCGGTTTGTCCTCGTTGTTACGAAAGCTGGAAGGAGTTGGTGACTCCGTCATTATCTATTAAATCCTCACTAAACCGAGGTCTAGACCTTCGCCTTCGATTAATGCAGCGTCGACGTATGTTGATAACATTTTTTTCTTCTTTTCATTTCCGCATAATATATATTTGACAATTTCAATATCGTTTTGTGATCATCAGTAGGATAGGGCACTGCCTCGTTGGAGAGGGGGGAATCCTCCAGACGATTTCAGGGCGCGGGCGGGTTTATTTGACCCGAACACATTGTTCCGTGACACGGTCTTTCGCGAGTTTATCAGCGACATGTTAAAGATCCTCTTCAACTAAGCCATCGTCGAGTAACGATGTTTTTTTACTTCTTAAAATTGTGATCGATTGCTTAAAGTACATAACTTTACGTGAACGTCATCAAACGAGGTAAAGAACGTTGTCATGAGCCACGGTAGTCGCGCTCCGCTAGGGATCAGATGTGTACTGAAGAACGGGCCGGAATTATTACAGCGAAACTCACGCGTTGCTAAACTCTCGCGCATGTCTGATTCGACTCTGCCCGAATCACGCACTACTGTTTCTATTCCATCAACGCGCCCCCGAGATCGACAAATGCTCTAGCAAGCCGGCCTAAGCACCGAAGATCAAAGTATCCAAACATTTATCCCGCTAAAACAATATCCAGAGAAGAGTTACGTCCGATGAAAAAGTAAAAAATAACTTCTCAACAAACTCTGCGATCGACCCAACGGTCAGAGGTTCTGGACTGCGGGCGTCAATCACGATTCCGTATACCGAGGTTAGCGTCAACGCCAAGCAGGACCTCCAAAGCCTGAATTTTAATCTCTTCTATGGTCACCGAAGTGAACTGCAGGCGGAACAGGTGTACGTACACGCAGACGCAGTAATTGGATTGCTCGCTTACAAAGTAGGGGCTGCGGGTCGTAATTGAGTCCGCATTCGACACGGGCCACATGTGTCATAATCCGCGCATGCTTCGGAGGGGAAGGTAGGTATATAAGAAAAATAGTACATTGTGTATCAAGGGCGCAAAACACTATTTTTCGAGTGTGAAATTTGCAGTACGAGCCGAAGGCGAGTGTACTGCAATCACACTCGTCAAAATAGCCTTGCGCCCGTGTTGCACACGATTTTTTTCTCAACACCTGGTCTGCAAAAATGCTTCTTTTCAGACCGAGTGAGCGGGCGCAAAACGGAACTTTGCGCCCGAGGGCAGGAAAAGAGTCATTTGCGCCCGCTTTAGGCGGGCGCAAAGCACATTTCCGCCCGAGGGCCGAAAAGATCTGTTTTGCGCCCGCTCAAGAGGTATGAAAAGTGGCATTTTGCGACCGGGTGTGAGAAAATTAATCTATTCACCGCGCGAGGTTTACCCGCCGCCCAATTGTGGTTCCGCACACACAATTATACTTTCTTCAGGGATATACCGATTTCCGGTAAGCTGGCAATCCGTATCAAATTGAGCGGAGGATCGTGACCTCTTGATCGACCCCTGTCGACTTCTGGCCTTCTGTACAATTGATCAGTGAATGCGTTTGACGTCGGATAGACTGTGATTTTTAACTTCCCGTTTCTGTGTTTCCAGAGAAAAGAGAAAGTTATTGTTATCATTGTTTACCCAAAATGAAAAGTTGCGTTCTCACCGGATCTCCACGTTTTCAGGTCCAGAGAATCACTTTCGACTGTTTTGAGCTGGACCTCTGGGTGTGTGTATGGATGTATGTGATCGAATTTTTGTCGGGATAATATCTCGAGAACGAGCACGCAGATTTTGACCAAATTGGACTCAATCGACGCGGCTTTCCCAAACTTAGAACTGATCAGATTTTGGCTTTGATCGTTTCGGTAATTTCCGAATCATTTGAATGCTGAAATTCTAAGAGATACAATAAAAATGATAGTATCTTGAGAAGAAGAACGGATCAACGGATTTTAATTAAATTTTTGGTCAAGATTTGGTCAAAAAGATTTTGATCAAAATTCGTACTCGAAGGTTTTTTGGGTCACTATACTCACGAATTTGAAGTCAGATTTGCGAAATTTGAAATAGCGAATCTGATTCCCCAGGGAAGGAAGTAAAAACATTCGAACTCTTATAAAAATTGATACTCGAAGGTTTTTTGAACCGCTGATCAAGAATCTGAGGTTATATTTGCAAAACTCAAAATAGCTAGATAAAAAGTAAATAACCGGAAGTTCAAAGGCTGGCTTATAGTCAGTCCAAACCAGCTTGTTTGTCATATTTTTCAGATCAAGTATTTTTTTCTTAACGTACCAAGTTTATGAATCAACTTTCAACGAGGCATCGATTTTACAGACATATATAGCCCCAAATCTGGGTGGCGTATGATAAAAGTTTCGTCGCAAAAGTTTTGTGTTTCTTTCTGGGATTTCAAGAACAGCTCAATTTTCATGTTCTTCGCACACCTTTTGCGTGTAGTTGAGAACATGGGGAGTCCACGAAGGACTTAATACCAACGTCTGCATTGATTCATCTTGGTTCTAAAAATATTAAGAAAAAAATCTGTACGTGTACCGTTTCATATCCGAAAACACTCCCGCAATCGACCAACGACGAATCCCGTAATATTTAGGAGATATGAGAAAAGTATTTTCGGCTTAAAAATTTGCATTCACCAAAAATCTGACGCTCCAAATATTTTCTTTCAACTGTTTTTCGAATATGCGTACCAGCGTCCGAGGTTCGATGGTGATTGATGTAGTAGCTAACAGTGTTGGGCAGCAGCAAATTACATGGTGTTACAAATTACAATTTTAATGGTTAATGGATTTCGGTTCAATTACAAATTACAATTGTAATGGGTAATGTATTTCGATCCAATTACAAACTACAATTGTAATGCTTAATGTATTTCGATTCAATTACAAATTAAAATTGTAATGGTTAATGGATTCGAGTTTAATTACATTTGTAATTACATTTTTAATTACAATTTGTAATTTGTAATTAATTAATTACAAATTCGCCCAACACTGGTAGCTGATCAATTTTCAAGATTCTCATTCGACAAATGCATTCTTCGCCCACGGAAAAAATATGAAAATGTAATAAACCGATTCTGCAATTTATTTTTCTCACACCCGGTCGCAAAATGCCACTTTTCATACCTCTTGAGCCGGCGCAAAACAGATCTTTTCGGCCCTCGGGCGCAAAGTTGTGTTTTGCGCCCGCTCACTCGGTCTGAAAAGAGGCATTTTTGCAGACCAGGTGTTGAGAAAAAAATCGTGTGCAACACGGGCGCAAGGCTATTTTGGCCAGTATGATTGCAGTACACTCGCCTTCGGCTCGTACTGCAAATTTTACACTCGAAAAATAGTGTTTTGCGCCCTGCCCTTGATACACAATGTACTATATCCTTTGCACGATTCGTAATGGATTATCAATCGAATGTGGAATAGTTTTTTAATCGGAAACAGTATATGTTTTTCTTCTAGAGATTGGTATACCCTTAACGTTAGAACGTTGCGCATTCAGCGCAGCGTCGTGGTCCAGTATTTAGGCAGAGATCTGCGCCTAGGCTGTTGGTGGAACTTTAAAAAAGTCAATATTCGTCGCTTCTACACTTGGATCACACCAATCAGATATGGTATATTGCTAGCAATTTCTACGCAAATGGTTCAGAAGCAATTCGCTACTGAAACAATACC
>JAEUYN010001317.1:0-132019 GCA_018257835.1 Euura lappo
AAAATCGGTATCCCCGTTCAATTCAACATTTTTGACGATAAGAAAGTGTTTGTAACTTTTCGAATAATTTATTTCGATTACTTTACTCCAGGGTTTGGAGTGAAATTCTGACTCTGTTTCAAAATAATCACAAGCCACTATCAAAAATCGGTATCCCCGTTCAATTCGACATTTTTGACGATAATTAGGTGTTTGTAATTTTTCGAATAATTTATTTTGATTACTTTAGTCCGCGGCTTGAAGTAAAATTCTGACTCAGTTTCAAAGTAAAGACGAGTCACGATCCAGAATCGATATTCCGGTTTAATTCGACATTTTCAACGATCATTAGGTGTTTGTAATTTTTCAAATAATTTATTTCGATCACTTCACTTGGCAGCTTGAACTGAAATTCTGACTCAATTTCAAAATGATTACAAGCCACCATCAAAAATCGATATTTCGGTTCAATTCGACATATTTAACGATCATTAGGTGTTTGTAATCTTTCAAATAATTTATTTCGATCACTTTACTCGGCAGCTTCAACTGAAATTCTGACTAAATCTCAAAATGATTACAAGCCGCCATCAAAAATCGATATTTTGGTTTAATTCGACATTTCCAACGATAATGAGGTGTTTGTAATTTTTCGAATAATTTATTTTGATTACTTGAGTCCGCGGCTTGAAGTGAAAGTCTGACTCAGTTTCAAAATTAAGACAAGCTGCATAAACCTGTATTAATATGCAGGTGTGAAATCCAGGTGAATTCCAAAATTGAAATTCTCACCTCAATTCTACGACGTTCTACGAACATCTCTGAAAGAAAAACGAAATTTCTACGAAATGTCGGAATTCCTGTAGCAAATCGTAGAAAATTGTAGTTTTTTGTAGAAATCATCTTTACTAGGGTTCGAACTTACAACGTTGAAATACGCTATTCTGCTACGTTACTGCTAGAATGGCTATGGCTAATTTCCCATAAGCGCTAAGTTCAAAATGTAAAGGTAAGGGGCTTCCATAAATTACGTGAGGTGATTTTGGCGATTATTCGACCCCCCTTCCTCCGTTGGTGAAATTTCGCGAGATTTGGCTCGCCCCCCTTCCCCCCCCCCCTAATCTCACGTGAGATTTTTCGAAATGCGTATTCCCAGTGTCAATACGTTAATCTGTGCTTGATTGCGTTGGATTTATTAATAAAAAACATAATTTATGTTTGGAGACTCTATCGACTCTATCATCTCAGGCCGGGGGAAATTTTACTCGAAGAAAAAATCATTATCCTCAAACCCGAGAGGACTCTTTTCAGTGAGAGATTCAATTTATTGATTCGACTTGTGTGATAAATTGCAGAAAATGAAAAAAAACATAATTTATTATAAAAAAAATTACGTGATATTTGCCGAGACTCTCCCCCACATGAGATTGGGTGAGAATCCACTTGACACTCCCCACCCAAGCACCTCACATAATTTAAGGACGCCCCCTAAGAAGTATCAATTCCGAAGGGTGATTGATTGAAATTAGCGGGTTCGACTCATTCCCGCTGCGATAAATAAAGTAAAAATTGCGGCTCCGATTGTGTGTTTACGTTTGATCGGCCAGATACTATCTTATTGTTTGACTACCGTCCGATCGTCGCTTTATCGCGTAGACTCGGCGAGATCGCGCTCGCCTCCCGCGCTGAGGCTGGCACCGCGCGGCAAGCACCATCGAGCCGCGACGGCCCTGAGCTGGTCGCCTATCTGCGCTAGGATTGGCCGACTTGATCGGCTATAACTCGGTAACGGTGGCTCGAAAAAAAAATTAGCAAGAATAATTTTCGTCTTATTTTACGTCAAGGAATCTGCTGGTGACCTCTTGGTGGGAGCATTCCTAACGTCTTATTTTGCGTCGAGGAACCCGCTGATGACCTCAAAGTGGGAGCATTCCAAACCACCCTGTATATATATATATATATATATATAAATGAAACTATCGAGTATATTGATGACGCACCCTATTTGGGCACCTAGGCACGATATTTTTTTTGCAAATTGAAATTTTTTTTCTGTTGTGCGCGGCCTCGTGCGCTTCGCGCACTCCCCGGGGTTACTAAAAACTCTCCACCTAGCCAAAACTATGCAGCTACAAGTCTGCAACTGTACACTTGGCTGCCACAAAATTTGAAATTTCGTAAATTTCAGGTTCGGGTCAATGAACCCGAGTCACCAAAATGACCGATTAATTCAATTTCACATTGATGACAGTCATCGTAATGACCAGGTGTCATCAAAGTGTGCGATTCATACTCTAATAACATGGTGGTCCGTCATCAAAATAACCGATTTATATATTTGTTTGGAATGCTCCCACTTTGAGGTCATCAGCGGGTTCCTCGACGCAAAATAAGACGAAAATCATTCATGCAATTTTTTTGTTAGAGCCATGGTTTCCAAGTAATAGCCGATCAGAGTCCGCCAATCCTAGCGCAGATCAGCGACCGGCTCAGGGCCGTCGCACAGTGGCTCGAAATCGTTAAAAACCGACCGAAACTACAAAAAAGACGAAAATTGTGACAAAAAGTTTTCGGGGTCGCTGATTACGAATCTGGACTCAAAATTATCAAAAACAAGATGGCGGCCCCAATATGGCGGCCGGAGACGATCAAAAATCGTCAGATATACGTGAAACTCGATACTCGGGGGTTCGCAGGGTCTCTGATTACGAATCTGAACTCAAAATTATCAAAAACAAGATGGCGGCCCCAATATGGCGGCCGGAGACGATCAAAAATCGTCAGATATACGTGAAACTCGATACTCGGGGGCTTGCAGGGTCGCTGAATACGAATCTGAACTCAAAATTATCAGAAACAAAATGGCGGCCACAATATGGTGGCCTAAGATGCTCAAAAGTCGTCAGATTTGCAGACTTCCTAATAACATCATACTTTTTTCTCCAGATCCTGAAATAACACCACAAACCGACACAACGTTGATCAAAGATAAGAATCACAACATTCGACACGAGTTCTCTAACACTCATATGATACCCGAAATATTTTTCCGATATTGTTCAATTAGATTTCGAGTTGAATGTACTAGCTTTCGTATTGTTGTATTTTTCACAATTTGTCGTTACATATACGAACACATGCTCATAATTGTATCATACGAAATATGAATTATTAGCATAAACACGAAACTTCCAGAGTCGCTTAAAAATGACGCGATGCGGCGCGCCAGCCAGCCAGTGTCCGTATTATAAGACCAAAAAACTGCCGCACGCCAAGTCCTGAAAGCGCTCGTCCACACTGTAATTCATCTTATCGCGAGGAAGGTACCGAGGGTGGCTAAAATTTTTTCGAATTCTTTCAGGTAATAGTATAAACTTGAGACCTAAACTCGTTTCATCACCTGATCTGGCGGTATACGTAACTTTGAGGTTAGTTAAGAACGAAAATCGTCAAAATTTACTGTCTTTGTTATGTTCAGCAATCTACATCAGCAATGATGTTCAGATCAAACAAACGTGACAAACATGTGATCTGAGGCGTTCTTATTTACTGGCCAAGGTGTGTATACTATTTTTCTGCTCGACGCAGCCGGAAAGCGGCAACTTCGTTTAGCGCAGCGGCCAGAAAGTTGCCACTTTCCGGCCGGAGGGCAGAAAAAAGTATGACCGATCTTTGCATTTTTCTGAACCGGTATTTGTGAATGAAAAAGAATGTGGTGAAATTAGGCTGTGCGAATAGCGTTTGAATTAAATTGGGAATTTGAGCTTTCTAATAATTCGAATCATCGAACAGTTTGAGTTTTCGAATAATTCGACACATTTGAAGTATTCGAATCGTTGAAATATCCTATCCTATCCTATTATTCGCGCTTTTCGAACTGCTCGATTTTTTTTTAGATTCGGACCTTGTGAAGATTGGAATCAACCGAATAAGTCGAGTACGTATTATTCGTGTTATTCGATCCGAATACCCAACATTTCAATATCATGTCAATAGAGCTCTATTTTTCCGCTCACTCGGTTCAACTAATTTCTTCCTATATTCCAGGCAGGATACATATCCACAGTCGAACAACGAACAAATATGTACGAACAATTCGAGAGATAGAAATCCTCGTCTTGATTTTTATTTCGCAAGCAGGTGAGAGTGGAGCTAGCTTTGAACACATTCAGGAATAAAGGAATAAAGAGTTCAAAAGAGTTCGATAAGAATTCGAAAAAATTTTAGCCACCCTCGGTACCTTCCTCGCGATAAGATGAATTACAGTGTGGACGAGCGCTTCCCGCGTTGGCGTGCGGCAGTTTTTCGGTCTTATAATACGGACACTGGCTGGCGCGCCGCATCGCGTCATTTTCAAGCGACTCTGGAAGTTTCGTGCTTATGCTAATAATTCATATTTCGGATGATACAATGATGAGCATGTGTTCGTAGATGTAACGACAAATTGTAACAAATACCACAATACGAAAGCTAGTACAATCAACTCGAAATCTAATTGTACAATATCGGAAAAATATTTCGGGTATCATATGAGTGTTAGAGAACTCGTGTCGAATGTTGTGATTTTTATCTTTGATCAACGTTGTGTCGGTTTGTGGTGTTATTTCAGGATCTGGAGAAAAAAGTATGATGTTATTAGGAAGTCTGCAAATCTGACGACTGTTGAGCATCTTAGGCCACCATATTATGGCCGCCATTTTGTTTCTGATAATTTTGAGTTCAGATTCGTATTCAGCGACCCTGCAAACCCCCGAGTATCGAGTTTCACGTATATCTGACGATTTTTGATCGTCTCCGGCCGCCATATTGGGGCCGCCATCTTGTTTTTGATAATTTTGAGTCCAGATTCGTAATCAGCAACCCCGAAAACTTTTTGTCACAATTTTCGTCTTTTTTGTAGTTTCGGTCGGTTTTTAACGATTTCGAGCCACTGTGCGACGGCCCTGAGCCGGTCGCTGATCTGCGCTAGGATTGGCGGACTCTGATCGGCTATTACTTGGAAACCATGGCTCTAACAAAAAAATTGCAGGAATGATTTTCGTCTTATTTTGCGTCGAGGAACCCGCTGATGACCTCAAAGTGGGAGCATTCCAAACCACCCTGTATATATATATATATATATATAATAATATGATAGAATGGTTATTTTAATAACACAGGCACTTATATAACAAAACATAAGATTACGTAAGAAATATAATTGTTTAAAAAATAATTAATGTATTGGACATACATGCAAATTTTGTGCCACGCAATCATTCTGACTCTTCTTCACTACTACTGATAGGATTTCCCATAACACATGAATACCTGGAATATTGCATGACCTGGCCCACCTGCAGGATTTCCCATAACACATGAATACCTGGAATATTGCATGACCTGACCCACCTGCAGGATTTTCTATAACACATGAATACCTGGAATATGTACTCTGATTTTTCTATAAAACAACAAGTACCTATAAACACTACTGACTTGCGCATGCAAAGTCTTATGAGAGATTAGTAGAAGGGATAGGCCGGTTCTGGCCCACGATCCCTGTTACCGACATGTTACCGACCGAGGGGTTCGCATCCGTGCTATTTACCGACAGTGGGTAAGTTACCCCGGCGCCCCACTGTTACCAACCGATGGTTCTATTTACCGACAGTGGGTTACCCCCGGAGCATCCCTGTTACCAGCCGATGGTTCGCTCTATTTACCGACAGATAGCGTCCCTATTATAGTGGGTTACCCTCGGAGCATCCCAGTTACCGACCGATGGTTCTATTTACCGACAGATGGCGTCCCTAATTTTTCCGAGAGATGGCGCCCCTAATTGTCCCAGATGGCGTTCCCAATTTTCACTGCGGGATGGCGCCCCTAATTGTTCATTCACCAGACGGCGTTCCCATGATAATTGTATATTCACCATCTGAGACATGGCGCTCAATTCTCAAATCTCAATTCTCAAATCTCAATTCTCAAATCTCAATCCATAGTGATAATTCCCCATGGCGACGTTCCCATGTGTGTGCGCGCGCACATTCTCAGAATTGGTAAATTCTCGAAAAATGGGTAAAATCCCCGAAAAATCTGGACGTTTCAGGTTTTCCAAAGTTTTCCAAAGTTTTCAAAAGTTTTCAAAAGTTTTCAAAAGTTTTCCAAAGTTTTCCAAAGTTTTCAAAAGTTTTCAAAAGTTCAATTTCCCCAGAAAATCATAAAGTATGATGCAATATACATTAACCGAGTTTCCCCCACCGGAAGTACCCCCACCCTACCGGAAGTACCCCACCACCTATGCCCCGCCGCAACTTTTAAAAGTTTTTCTTGAACAATGGATGAAATATCCGAAAAATCTTGGAAATTTCAGGTTTTCCAAAGTTTTCAAAAGTTTTCCAAAGTTTTCCAAAGTTTTCCAAAGTTTTCAAAAGTTTTCCAAAGTTTTCAAAAGTTTTCAAAAGTTTTCCAAAGTTTTCAAAAGTTTTCAAAAGTTTTCAAAGTTCAATTTCCCCCAGAAAATCATAAAGTATGATGCAATATACATCAACCGAGTTTCCCCCACCGGAAGTACCCCACCCTTCCGGAAGTACCCCCACCACCTATGCCCCGCCCCAACTTTTAAAAGTTTTTCTTGAACAATGGATGAAATATCCGAAAAATCTTGGAAATTTCAGGTTTTCCAAAGTTTTCCAAAGTTTTGAAAAGTTTTAAAAAGTTTTAAAAAGTTTTAAAAAGTTTTAAAAAGTTTTAAAAAGTTTCAAAAAGTTTTCACGTATACGAGTGCGAGTGAGAGGATTGGATCGAGGATGTATAAGATAAGATAAGACAGAAATTACAATAAAAATGTTTATTCTCCCTTTTTCCAACCAATACACGATTAAAATTAGTTCACTTGCTAATAAATGATTGCAGCTTCGCGCAACTCTTCAATGATGGAGACTATCTCGTTGGAAACGAAGGTATCACCAGCTGCCTGCATTTGTATGAGAACCCGTAGACGGTCGATTAGTACATTGGGATCACTCCAGCGTACATATTTTATTCCCTGCTGCTCCGCTCGTGCAATCTTATACTTGGGCAGGCTCCCACCAGACTTGCTCTGCCCCGATACGATATACCGTGCAATGAAAAATTTATATTTCGGATGGGGGTTATTATCCCGCGGGATACCGTCGGCCTTGTAGTGCTTTCGAAGCACATTCGTATCCATCACAATGTTTACATAATTTTTTCTATCCGCGTCGGTCAGGAGGCTGACGTCGGGTGATTTCTTGAACATTAATTCGAGTAATCCGTGTGTTGTCTTGTAATATTTATCGCCGACATGAAACCCACTTGCATCAAATTTCATTCGTGAATCGCCAATCATCATTCCATGCAGCAACTTCCGAACGCCATAGATGTTATCTAGATCCTTCTGTTCATGCGTGTCAAACATTTTCAGGTACCGCCACACTAGATCACCCTCCTTCCCCGTGCCCGAGGTTTCACCGGCTACAAGGGTATCATCCCCGTCATCACCATCATCCTCACTCTCCTCATCATGATCCTCATCCATAGCATCCGCATCTCCATACACGTCATCGGCTGAATCCTCCTCCTCCTCATCATCAGACTTGCCACCTTCCGCCGAGAAATACATAGGTTTCGATTCATGTTTCAGTGAGAAATCGAGCGGCTCCTCTTTCGTCTCCTGTTTTATCTGCTGCTTCGATGTATGCACCAATTCTTTCAGCGGATTGACTATGGGTTTGAACATTTCAGTCGCAGCATGATCGCTCGCATCTTTATCAGCCCTCACCATCTTCCATTTTTGCCTTATTAGAGCGCTAGCATCCGCTATTCCGCCTAACACCTCAATCTGCTCACGAATTGCCTCTTCACGCATGTTGATACTTCGACTAGTGGAACGTAACTGAAAGAACTTTTTAAAACTTTTTAAAACTTTTTAAAACTTTTTAAAACTTTTTAAAACTTTCGAAAACTTTGGAAAACTTTTGAAAGTGGGGGTGGGGCATAGGTGGTGGGGGTACTTCCGGAAGGGTGGGGGTACTTCCGGAAGGGTGGGGGTACTTCCGGTGGGGGAAACTCGGTTGATGTATATTGCATCATACTTTATGATTTTCTGGGGGAAATTGAACTTTGAAAACTTTTGAAAACTTTGGAAAACTTTTGAAAACTTTGGAAAACTTTGGAAAACTTTGGAAAACTTTTGAAAACTTTGGAAAACCTGAAATTTCCAAGATTTTTCGGATATTTCATCCATTGTTCAAGAAAAACTTTTAAAAGTTGCGGCGGGGCATAGGTGGTGGGGTACTTCCGGTAGGGTGGGGGTACTTCCGGTGGGGGAAACTCGGTTAATGTATATTGCATCATACTTTATGATTTTCTGGGGAAATTGAACTTTTGAAAACTTTTGAAAACTTTGGAAAACTTTGGAAAACTTTTGAAAACTTTTGAAAACTTTTGAAAACTTTGGAAAACTTTGGAAAACCTGAAACGTCCAGATTTTTCGGGGATTTTACCCATTTTTCGAGAATTTACCAATTCTGAGAATGTGCGCGCGCACACACATGGGAACGTCGCCATGGGGAATTATCACTATGGATTGAGATTTGAGAATTGAGATTTGAGAATTGAGATTTGAGAATTGAGCGCCATGTCTCAGATGGTGAATATACAATTATCATGGGAACGCCGTCTGGTGAATGAACAATTAGGGACGCCATCCCGCAGTGAAAATTGGGAACGCCATCTGGGACAATTAGGGGCGCCATCTCTCGGAAAAATTAGGGACGCCATCTGTCGGGAACCATCGGTCGGTAACTGGGATGCTCCGAGGGTAACCCACTATAATAGGGACGCTATCTGTCGGTAAATAGAGCGAACCATCGGCCGGTAACAGGGATGCTCCAGAGCCACTGTCGGTAAATAGCACGGATGCGAACCCCTCGGTCGGTAACATGTCGGTAACAGGGATCGTGGGCCAGAACCGGCCTATCCCTTCTACTGAGATTGAAAAGATATATGGAAAATAAATTGAAAAAAGAAAAAAAAATGTGCGGGGACGCGAACCGCGAACCTTCAGCGTTCCAGTCCGTCGTCTTACCGCCTCAGCTACATCAGCTCTGGGTTCCACCCGAGTCGAAATTTTAGACCTCATTTAAGCCTCAGGATTCTCTATTCTTTTGTAGTTCAGATTTGCCGACACGAATTTAGGCTTCATTTACGTCGTCTAGATCCTCATCAACCAGTTCTACTCAATAGAGCCTCCAAGTTCTCCAATTTTTTCGATTGAAATTGAACCTCGAAAGTCTCCAAACGGTATATATATACTCGAATTTGGTACTCCTTTACACCTCCAGATCCTCATCATTTTAAGTCGAATTCAGTAGAGTCTCGAAGTTCTCCACATTTCGAGATCGAAATTGAACCTCGAGATACTCGCAGCCAAGTCAGACTCAGTAGAGCCTCGAAGTTCTCCACATTTTGAGATCGAAATTGAACCTCGAGATACTCGCAGCCAAGTCAGACTCAGTAGAGCCTCGAAGTTCTCCACATTTCGAGATCGAAATTGAACCTCGAGATACTCGCAGCCAAGTCAGACTCAGTAGAGCCTCGAAGTTCTCCACATCTCGAGATCGAAATTGAACCTCGAGATACTCGCAGCCAAGTCAGACTCAGTAGAGCCTCGAAGTTCTCCACATTTCGAGATCGAAATTGAACCTCGAGATACTCACAGCCGACTCGGATTCGGTAGCGCCTCAAACGTCTCCAAATTTTTAGATCTGATTTGAACCTCGAGATACTCACAGCCGAGTCGGACTCGATAGAACGGTAGAACTCGTAGAACCTCGAACTTCTGCGCCATACTGATCCGCCATATTGTGTCAGTGTCGACTGAGTGCCGACTGTTGGGAATATGCGTCAGTGATTGTTTGTGTATCCACTTTTTCAAATGATTTGAGCTCGAATACCAGGCAAGTAATAGTTTATCATCTACATACTGTATCCAGAAGATATCTGAATGTCGTTCAACGAGAGATACGCCGATGTCCGAGCATCCTGCTACGCACTACCGAAGTTAACCTCAAATTATCGCAATTTTTTTCAAGTGTCTTCGAGCGTATCGGACGAGCGAGTTACAAAACTGTCCATTCGACTTGAGGCACTACCTATCTGACATTTTTTCATAATTTACATTGATTCTCCAAGTATCAAACAACCAGTTGAAAATAACAGTAGAAGCAGCTTCACCGCAGGTCCACTTTGAAACAGGAGTGGAATTGTTTGTAGAATCTGATCTGATCTTTCATAGTAAAATGCACACCCAGGTACAACATCATATAGGTATAGTCAAGTATATTCCGATACAACTGTGTGATGGTGGCAATGCTCGTACGTCGAGTGTAAGGGCGCAGCAGGAGCCCGAAGGAGCAAGCCGTAGACGAGACAAAGGGCAAATCTTGTGCATCCACAAAGTAAGGCATTGCCGCCGCTGGAACGTTTATCGAACACTTTTCATTGCCACGCCTGTATGGAAGTCCTTTCGGTTCATGAAGGATTACTTTGCGCACCGTTGGCCAAAGTCTCTTTTGGGTGCCCATAGACGCTATGCAGAAGAGGACTTGCCATACAGGTATGGGAAAAATATGTTGCTAACAGAATGCAATATAATTATTTCAGCCATCATACAACTCTACAACATGAATGTTCTGCGGAAGAAACGATTTCTAGGTCCGTCAATGACTAGCTGGCTCACACAAGGACACGAAGAATTCGGTTAAAATACCTATTTACTTGATATTCAAGTTTTTTGTACGTGTATGAACATATTTTCATAGATGTTTACTTTCATGTCAGTGCAAGACAAGGCAGGGGAAGGCACCTAACTAGCAGACCTACCCGACGAGGAGTATATTCTTGATACTGCTGAGGCGACGTCGGGTGACGATTCAGAGTCTACGGACTCTACTTATGTTATGATATGACTTCGTTTCACGTCAGATAGTGATAGGTTCTCTATAGCTGGCAACGTAGCTATGTTCTCGAAAAACCATCTTTAGTTCTACTATCAAGGTGGACCCTACAAAAATATGGGCAAAATCTTATTCTTTGTGGTACTCAGTTAAATTCTGAGAGGTCGGATCTTCAAAAGCATGCATCCATTTGTCAGGTTATAGTAGTATGAGGCAAAATCTGAATTTCCAACCCCCAGCGATGAATTTGAGACACGAAGAACTTTACACAAGCCCCGTCAAAGTGCTCTGAAGAGGTGCGGTGCAAGGTTTTGGCGTCTCAACACCTAACGCAGGAGGCTCAAAACCTTTACATAGCCTCATATTATCATGATCTGAGAAAATTAATCATCCTCTTACGGATCTGACCTTTGACAGACTAACTTTACTGTACAATAATCGACTTGTTGACTAGGACTACAGAGTTTTATTTTACATTTGATTCTAAGAAATTGTAAATTATTATAAGTATAAAAATACAATATAATTCTTTGTTTTCAAGACCTGATGAAGGTTTGTCAAATTAATTTTCATACAATTCCGTCATACAAATTCTCAAGCTTATTATGAATTGAAATTCTGAAAAATTGTCTGATTCATTAGATGAGGTTTGGATGACTTTGTTAATACTACAAAACTTAGTAATGCATCAATTTAACAATAAGTTAATAATTTTATATCTGTACGTCTGATGGGAAAAAATGTGTGCAAAGAGTGATTGCAATATAAATAGGTATCTGCTATGTTATACATTATTTTTGGTATATTCTCTGAAGCTATACATATTATACTCTTCGCTCTTATGAGTATGACTCACTTCAATTGATCATCATACACTCTGTTATACACCTATAGTACTATAATAATAGTATTCTAAAATATCACTAACTTATGGACCAGATAAATATCCAATCAATTGCCCAAATTCTGACTACATGATACAATATTTTTCGATAATAATTTGAAGAGCTACAGATCTGATCAAATGTGATCAATTTTAGCCCGGGTCACCAACAATTATGAGATATTTTATGGAAAATTATTGATACTGCAAAAAGATACCAAGAAATCTTATAAGAATTTGTCGATATTTGAGAGTGAAAAAACGGTGTCCTAAATATGTCGTCGTTTACCATAATGTTTGTTGAAGCAAGTGCATTGTGAGAAGTTTATCCGAGAGATATGTTAAGATGATTTATTCTGTTGATATATAATAAAAAGCACTGATATGATAAGAAGTACATGGGATTTCATCGTTTTTGAAGAGAATTAGTTCAAGTATTAGTTCAACTCTTGAATGTGCCTTTAATTATGGTGATCCGTTGAATTGTTCGTTTATATCGCGAACATTTTTCCGATTTTTATGAGTTTCACGGGGTTATCATTGGTGTGGAAACCGAATGTTGCTAATGTCGTATAGTATTTGAAAACACGAATCTTTTATTTTTTTAATTTACCATTCTTGTTATTTTCATTTATTTTTACTTATTTTTATTTTCATTCATTTTTATTCTTTTCTATTTCGTTATTTTTCTTTATTTTGATTCAACTAGGAATGGAAAATGAGGTTCTTTAGGGTCTTATGAGTACTGACCTTTGATCTCATTAGAACCTCGAATCTGCACAATGAGAACCTCGAGGACCAATTGAGGTCCAAGCTAGGAATTGAAAATGAGGTTGAGGAGGTTCTAATGAGTCCTAATCTCAGTTCTCATTAAGACCTCGAAGCTGCACATAGAGAACCTAGAGGACTAATTGAGGTCCAAGCTAGGAACTGAAAACGAGGTTCTCGAGGACCAAATGAGACCCAATTGGAACTCATTAAGACCTCGAAGCTGCACATAGAGAACCTAGAGGACTAAGTGAGGTCCAAGCTAGGAACTGAAAACGAGGTTCTAGAGGACCAAATGCGACCCGATTGGAAATCATTAAGACCTCGACCCTAGGAATCGGCCCGTAAGCGCACTATTGAGGTTCAAATGAAGCCTAATTTACTCAGGATTTCTATATATGCAAGAGAAATCTTCAGCTTCATATGAGCCTCGAAGTCCTCGAAAAATTCTCGAGGCTTAAATGAGGTCTAAAATTTCGACTCGGGCAGCGTGCACGCTCAACGGAGTAGACGCGCGAGCCCCACTCCGGACGAAAATCTCTAAATTTCGAATCGCGATATCTCAGCAACCAAGGCCTATTCGATCAAAAATCAAAAACCACGTTAATTCGGAGGTCTTAAACTTTCACCACGTGAAACGGGAACCTGATCCGCGACATCGAAGGTCCCTAGTCTCCTTGTAAGTAACTTTGAAATCGTACCCTTTCCTTCAGACTAGTATATTGTATAGGAACTTTGCGTATAAAACTTCTTTTATTTTATGCATAAATGTTGTAACGAGGATTTTTTATAAAAACGACTCAGGTCGCGTCCGAGCGCAAGTCTGTCACTGCAAGTCCATCTGTAACCTCAAATTCAAACAACTGACTCACGGGGTAACGAGAATCCCTAATCACCCTGGGTCGATATCATCGACCCCCAAGGTAATCAATGAGTGACTAATTAGGTCGATACGGCTCTGCCGTATCGGCTCAACGGGTAAAGCAGGTTTTGGGCGCCAGATGCCTATCGCATCAATTCTCTTCAGAATCTGTAAATCCTATTCAAAACAAAACAAAAGCGGCCGGCAGCACAGTATTTGGTAGAGGGACGGGGAAACGTTACGGCAAATCGAGATGGAGGGGAGAAGTAGGGTTGGCAGCAACAAACTCAGGTTTTCAAATCAACGAATTAATAATAAAATGAAAGATCAAAATAAATAATCAGTTCAGCCCGATTCCCCGACAGGCCCGGGTCAACCAGCAAAATGAAATAACGAGCCTCAGTATAATAACAAAACTTAACATCAAATTAAGCAAAGAAAATCATCAAGAAAAACCAATAGCAAGAAAAACAATAATTTTCTAGGCAGAAGGTAAGATAATTATTCACCACGAGGTGATAATGTCCTGACGAGGCTCGTGAGGCGAACCCAAGATTCTAATAACTAAATTATAAAAACTAATAATGAGCAACGACCGCTATAAGGCGAGCGCGGCTCTCGAGAAGCGAGACCGGGCTCGGTGAAGAACGTAAACAACGCCTATTGCGCAGATTTTAATTCTAACGGTCCGAGAGGCGAACCGCTGACCTACAGAAAAATCAACAATAGTTCATAAGAAGTCCTTCAAGGCAATAATTCTCAATAAATCAACTCTAACAAATCAAATAATAACCCTGCAAGACTCTGGCGCGTCTGACTCTCCGCTAAGAGCCACGAGGCGACGACAAAGACAAATATGGCGGATCACGCCCCGAGGCAAAACCCTCCGCGAGGAAAAAGACTCTACTCAATACCCGAAATTAACAATAAAAGCTCTCTGATAACCCACTTTGCAAACTCTGGCTTCGGTCGGCAGTTCGAAGCTCCGTCTCAATCTGAACTTGGGATCCAAGGAAACAAAGTTGTTTATTCTCAGACCGCAAATACAATACGGAATTCAAGGGATCCGTTCAGATTTACCGCAGGTAAAATGAAGCCATTTACTTTAACGAAAACCAGCGCACGGACAACCAGGAGACGTTCCAAAAGTCCTCCACACGGAATCGATGCTCTCTCGACACTCTCAACCCAACAAAAATCTGTCAACTAGAAACTCTATGACTCGCTCTACAAAATTCCACGTCTGCACGCGACAATCGCTAACGCCAGAGTGATCTCGCGGAGCGGGGTGTCTATTACCCCCTCTTTAAGCTCTGCTTCGTCCTATGATCGGTTAGTGTCGTCCTCTTGGCAAATTTCGGCAACCCTTTAACTCCTGGGAGTTATGCGGAGCGGTGTCACTGCTGTGTGCTGCGGGCTGCCCCTGCAGGGTAGGCGAGTACACATCCTGGGGGAATCATGGCTCTTCACGATAGCAGAAAGTCCTCCGCTTTCTCGTCCCTCCGTGTTGAGTGGTCAGCTACCCCCACGTGGCTGCGTCCCCCTGGAGGAAGTTCTGTGCCATCTGGTAACTCCCTGGGTCTGTCTTATGCCTCCGCCGCTTCTTTACCTCAGCGCCTCTCACTTGTCAGTGGTTCTCCATGGAGAACGGGTTACCTCAGAGAATTTAAAAACAACCCAAGGAAATTACTAATCAATTTAACATTGCAAGTTTGTCTCTGTCGCCGCTTCGGAGCTTTTCTCGGCTTCTATCGTTCCCTAGGTTACGATTCATTCCAATTCATTCACACAAACAGTCACTCCCAGGTAAACTTGAATTTACTTACCGTCTAGGGTTCAGGCAGCTGCAAGCAACGAGCCGAGCCGAAGTTGCCACGTTACAATGTATACTATCCGAAATCTCGGATCGGTAAGTATGTCAGCAATCAGATTTGTCTACGGTTTGTAATTCGGGGACCTATGTCGACCTATCTGGCATCTACCTTTACTTATCTGGACCCATCCGTTCTTGTATCCGTTTCGATAGGTCGACATTGTTGCCCGAATCACAAACCGTACACAAATCTGATTGCTAGCGTATTTACGTAGCAGACATTTCGTACAGGGACATGAAGGTACTATTTTTGTTTCTCAAAAACATATTTATATGTATTCATAATGATTAATGTTTTTTTTTTACATGCTGTTGCGTTGTTCAACAAAGACATCAGCAACTCGGCTGTTTAAAACGCGTACGGTATAGAATATAATCTTTATCGAGTGCTGATGAATTACGTAGATAATTATTATTAAATGAAAATGTTAGAAGCATACATAATGGTGCAGGATCGATTATCGTTGTCGCCTTGCTGTAACCATCATTCGTGAGGTGTGATTCTGTGTCTGCCTCGTTATTTTGGTCAAGTTTCAGTTTTTTGGCGTCTCTCGCCATCTTATTGGGGTCCTCTTCCGTTGATGAATTCGCTTCTTTGACGCGCTTGCTGTTTTCCTGATCGTGACTTTCGTTATCAGCCCGAAGTTGTTGCAAGTCCTCCGTAGTAACTATTGTGAGCTCAGTGTAAAGCTGCGTCAACAATTCAGGTACAATCACCGGATGACCCCTTCTGTGGAATCCATTTTGTGCCTTCCCAGAATTGTATCCGAAACGTCCTGAATTTGCTCGTTTTTTCCGAATCACTGTTATCGTTCTTAATTTGCTCGTTTTCCTCCGAATCACTGTTATCGTTCTCAGATTCCTCGCTATCATCATCCTGTTCTGATGCGGTGTCGTCCTGCACGTGGTCCCTCGAATGAGATGGACGGCTATACGCTCCGTTCATAACTCCGACAGCGCCTCCCTGGCGGCCATTCTGTGATGGGTTGGGATTTGTGAAATTTGGTAATAAAGTTCGGATTAACGTTTACTTTGCGTTTGGTTTATTCAACTCTTTCTAATAACTTGTTAACACGTTTTATTTTACTACGTCACGTCCATACTCGACGCGAGATCCCGGAAGAAGAAGGAAACGAGGAGCCGGAGAATGTAACATGGCGTCTCTAGTTATATAAATTCTAGGGCTTATACAGCGGGAAAGTCCCTAGATTCAAAAAGACACTTTATTGCTATACAGGGTGGTTTGGAATGTTCCCACTTTGAGGTCATCAGCGGGTTCCTCGACGCAAAATAAGACGAAAATCATTCCTGCAATTTTTTTGTTAGAGCCATGGTTTCCAAGTTATAGCCGATCAGAGTCCGCCAATCCTAGCGCAGATCAGCGACCGGCTCAGGGCCGTCGCACAGTGGCTCGAAATCGTTAAAAACCGACCGAAACTACAAAAAAGACGAAAATTGTGACAAAAAGTTTTCGGGGTCGCTGATTACGAATCTGGACTCAAAATTATCAAAAACAAGATGGCGGCCCCAATATGGCGGCCGGAGACGATCAAAAATCGTCAGATATACGTGAAACTCGATACTCGGGGGTTCGCAGGGTCTCTGATTACGAATCTGAACTCAAAATTATCAAAAACAAGATGGCGGCCCCAATATGGCGGCCGGAGACGATCAAAAATCGTCAGATATACGTGAAACTCGATACTCGGGGGTTCGCAGGGTCGCTGAATACGAATCTGAACTCAAAATTATCAGAAACAAAATGGCGGCCACAATATGGTGGCCTAAGATGCTCAAAAGTCGTCAGATTTGCAGACTTCCTAATAACATCATACTTTTTTTATCCAGATCCTGCAATAACACCACATACCGACACAACGTTGATCAAAGATAAAAATCACAACATTCGACACTAGTTCTCTAGCACTCATATGATACCCGGAATATTTTTCCGATATTGTTCAATTAGATTTCGAGTTGAATGTACTAGCTTTCGTATTGTTGTATTTTTCACAATTTGTCGTTACATATACGAACACATGCTCATAATTGTATCATACGAAATATGAATTATTAGCATAAGCACGAAACTTCCAGAGTCGCTTAAAAATGACGCGATGCGGCGCGCCAGCCAGTGTCCGTATTATAAGACCGAAAAACTGCCGCACGCCAAGTCCGGAAAGCGCTCGTCCACACTGTATTTCATCTTATCGCGAAGAAGGTACCGAGGGTGGCTAAAATTTTTTCGAATTCTTTCAGGTAATAGCATAAACTTGAGACCTAAACTCGTTTCATCACCTGATCTGGCGGTATACGTAACTTTGAGGTTAGTTAAGAACGAAAATCGTCAAAATTCACTGTCTTTGTTATGTTCAGCAATCTACATCAGCAATGATGTTCAGATCGAACAAACGTGAAATAAGATTGTCTAAGTGCATGAAGTTGTGATACATACCCTCAGGAATCACGTGCATACTGCCAAATTTTTCATCTGACGATCTGCTGTTAAATTTTCAGTGGTTAACGAAACTTAGTAAGTGGCAACCTAGTAATTTCAGTAAGATTTTAGCGTCGCGCGCTCACTCTCAGCGCAGGCTAAGTTAGGGCATAACCACAACCGCCGGTAAGAAGGTCAGCTTTATAATCTCTCAGTATTAAACATGAACACACAATCGGTGCCGGAGTTTTCCCTTTATTAATCGCACTGGGAATGAGTCACCGTCCGAAATTGATACTTTTTTTGGCAGATCAAATAACTCAACAGTTAGATACCAGCAGGCGCTTTAAAAAAAATACAATCGTGTTAGAACTAAATGGAACGTTTCATTTATTTTCTTTCGGGTAGAAAGTTGTTAGCCCATTTTTCATAGACTTGGGGGGTTCGTTTGTTATACATTTCTGAATTCTTGTCAACTTTTTGATTACCAAAAAATAGTTTATTGGTTTATCAGCACCGCAGTTCGTATTTGAATCGATTCCGTAAAATATTTTTCTGCTAGGGATGAACCTCTTCTTATGCTGCCTCTTGTCATTGAATTTTCTTCATGTGCCCTCAAAAACAAACAAGAAAAATCCAGAACTTTGAATTCCTAATTACTAGAGATTCATCCCCAGCAGAAATGTGTTTTACAAAGTCGTTCCACATTGAATTTCATTCGGATTATTATTTCTCAAGTTATAATTACTGTCGCATCAGTGTAACAGTTCGACCGCGGTGCTGATAATGAGGTAAATTAAGCTTGTACAACAGCGAAGCGAAAACAGCGCGTTTCCATCCGCAAACGAGGGACCGGCACCAACTGGTTTCCATCCTCGTTTGCGGATGGAAACTCGGTGTTTTCGCTCCGCTGTTGTAAAAAAAAAGTATGTTCACCTCGAAGGTAACGGTCGTTCCCGCCTCGTACGAAGTTAAGAACACCTCGGCTTCGCCGCGGTGCTCAACTTCATACTCGGAGCACAAACGACCGTTTTCTCGGTCGGTAAACAATGTACTATTTTTCGGATGAAAAAATTCACACGCATTCAGGTATCAACTTTCAGCGGACCATTTCTCTGATGCTAATGAAAATGAATCAATAACAGTAATCAAAATTTCCGTGCATACGTAAGAAAAATGAATCGAGGCATTAATTTTGGAAATTGAAATAATGATTCATTCAAGGTCAAATTTTCTACGTGAATGAACCCGAAAAAAGGTTGGAAAGGAATTTTGTAGTCAGTATGTCACGGATCACGAATACCCCACCTTGCTTCCGAAGAATGGTTGCTCGGAAATAAGACACATTCAATATCATAAATCTATAGATCTTGCATGTAACGCAAGCAGCTGATGCATTGAAAATGTCCTTCGTTATCTTGTTTTCGTGCATTTTTTCATCTGAATCTCTAAATTTACATGCTGCGCTATTATTATTGCCATCTATGATTATACTACGAATCATCATGTGCACCGTGAAATCTACATTACTCGTTCAATTGTTTTCTATCTTTTATTTATTTATTTAACTTTTCATTATGCACTTCCGTTGCATCGCTTCCGTTGCATCATTTCAAGATTTAATCCCACAGACCTCACTACTGACCCGAAAACGGAAGCATTTTCAATGCTAAAAATATATCATAGTTATGCTTCTGTATTGTGCAAAAAAAAGAAAATGCCATAAGGTTTCCTGTTTTAGGAAGATTGTGCCCATGTCTTATTGTAGCGCATGTTGTGAGCTGCACACTCTGTTTGGACGTAAAAGAAAGCTCAAAATAGAACATATTGCTGCATTCGACGGAATTTCTATTAACAGTATTCTTCCTCTTCTCATAATTGTCTCCAAGCGAATCCGCAATTGAAATTCATTTATTGAATTCATGCGTGCAAGCTCTAATTTGTACAACCTATGAGGTTGCTAGATTTTTGTGTGCATGATTCCAGATAAGAGATGGTGTTCGTCTGTCACAAAAAAGTATGACCGATCTTTGCATTTTTCTGAACCGGTATTTGTGAATGAAGAAGAATGTGGTGAAATTAGGCTGTGCGAATAGTGTTTGAATTAAATTGGGAATTTGAGCTTTCGAATAATTCGAATCATCGAACAGTTCGAGTTTTCGAATAATTCGGCACATTTGAAGTATTCGAATCGTTGAAATATCCTAATGATTCGCGCTTTTCGAACTCCTCGATTTTTTTTTAGATTCGGACCTTGTGAAGATTGGAATCAACCGAATAAGTCGAGTACGTATTATTCGTGTTATTCGATCCGAATACCCAACATTTCAATATCATGTCAATAGAGCTCTATTTTTCCGCTCACTCGGTTCAACTAATTTCTTCCTATATTCCAGGCAGGATACATATCCACAGTCGATCAACGAACAAATATGGACGAACAATTCGAGAGATAGAAATCCTCGTCTTGATTTTTATTTCGCAAGCAGGTGAGAGTGGAGCTAGCTTTGAACACATTCAGGGATGGAGCCAACCTGACGGTTAGCGTCAGGCTATTCCATAAATAGGCTGCCGAAAGAGAAAACAAATTGCGCTGGGTGGAGGTTCTATGAGCAGAAATAGCAAGGGACGTGGACGAGTATACATTCGCTATCCTAGAAGAGCACCGGATGTCAGGATCAACTTCAGAAAAGTGATATCGCAGGTAAGAAGGCGAGGATGTTAGAAGGTTACCTGGAACAATATTGAGCCAAGGAAGTATAGACGATGATCTGCGACTGATAACCATTCCAACTTTAGTCAATACGGCATAATGTGGACGTCTCTCCTGAGATTAAAAATAAATCTAATTCCACTATTAACTAATCTCTGGAGCTTGAGATTCGAATAGTTCGTGAGACCATGATAAACCAAAGAACAATAGTCGGTATGGAGCTTGATTAGAGCCGAAACAAGCATGGATTTAACCCGAGGAGAGCGGATGTCTTGGAGAAATTTGAATTTGTGAAGTGTGGCATAAACTTTCGTAGAGACCTGAGCCATATGTATGTACATACATTCCAAGAAAGAACATTAGAAATAAAGACTTCAAAATTACGCACTGAGTCAATGTATGGCACAGGTATGTTGTTAATAACAATGGGCGGTAGATTACGCCATCAACGTTGCTCGATATACACAGAGCTACCTAAAATTTTTTATTCCGATCAACGAACGATATTTTGGTCATTTCTATTTGCTCACTTACTGCTAGAATTGCAACGGTTAATTTTCCATAAGCGCTCACTTCAAAATGTGAAGGTGAAAGAATCGATTTCGGAGGGTGATTGATCGAAACTAGCGGCACCGCAGCATTTGCTCAATTCCCGGTGCGATGAATAAAGGAAAAACTCCTCCCTTCCATCGGCCAGATACTATCTTATTGTTTTATTTGACTCCCGTCCGATCGTAGTTTTGTCGCGTAGACTCGGGAAGATCGCGCGCGCTTCCCGCGCTAAAGCTGGCACCACGCGGCAGGGACCACCGGGCCGCGGCGCACAGTGGTTCGGAATCGCGAAAAGGTGGCCAAAACCACAAAAATAAAAATTCCATTTGAATAGTTTTGATTGTTGGGTGGGGTAGTGTATGCATACTCAGTATGGATCCAATTCTGACACATTGAAAAGCTAACCTTCTTACCGGCGGTTGTAGTTGAGCCCTAACTTAGCCTGCGCTGAGTGTGAGCGCGCGACGCTAAAATCTTACTCAAATTACTAGGTTGCCACTTACTAAGTTTCGTTAACCACTGAAAATTTAACAGCAGATCGTCAGATGAAAAATTTGGCAGTATGCACGTGATTCCTGAGGGTATGTATCACAGCTTCGTGCAGTTAGATAATCTTATTTCACGTTTGTTTGATCTGAACATCATTGCTGATGTAGATTGCTGAACATAACAAAGACAATAAATTTTGACGATTTTCGTTCTTAACTAACCTCAAAGTTACGTATACCGCCAGATCAGGTGATGAAACGAGTTTAGGTCTCACGTTTATACTATTACCTGAAAGAATTCGAAAAAATTTTAGCCACCCTCGGTACCTTCCTCGCGATAAGATGAATTACAGTGTGGACGAGCGCTTTCCGGACTTGG
Organism: Euura lappo; assembly: GCA_018257835.1. NCBI lineage: Eukaryota > Metazoa > Arthropoda > Insecta > Hymenoptera > Tenthredinidae > Euura > Euura lappo. The sequence goes on from JAEUYN010001317.1 coordinate 21,899, forward strand.
CGTGCGGCAGTTTTTCGGTCTTATAATACGGACACTAGCTGGCACGCCGCATCGCGTCATTTTTAAGCGACTCTGGAAGTTTCGTGCTTATGCTAATAATTCATATTTCGTATGATACAATTATGAGCATGTGTTCGTATATGTAACGACAAATTGTGAAAAATACAACAATACGAAAGCTAGTACATTCAACTCGAAATCTAATTCAACAATATCGGAAAAATATTCCGGGTATCATATGAGTGCTAGAGAACTAGTGTCGAATGTTGTGATTTTTATCTTTGATCAACGTTGTGTCGGTATGTGGTGTTATTGCAGGATCTGGATAAAAAAAGTATGATGTTATTAGGAAGTCTGCAAATCTGACGACTTTTGAGCATCTTAGGCCACCATATTGTGGCCGCCATTTTGTTTCTGATAATTTTGAGTTCAGATTCGTATTCAGCGACCCTGCAAACCCCCGAGTATCGAGTTTCACGTATATCTGACGATTTTTGATCGTCTTCGGCCGCCATATTGGGGCCGCCATCTTGTTTTTGATAATTTTGAGTTCAGATTCGTAATCAGAGACCCTGCGAACCCCCGAGTATCGAGTTTCACGTATATCTGACGATTTTTGATCGTCTCCGGCCGCCATATTGGGGCGGCCATCTTGTTTTTGATAATTTTGAGTCCAGATTCGTAATCAGCGACCCCGAAAACTTTTTGTCACAATTTTCGTCTTTTTTGTAGTTTCGGTCGGTTTTTAACGATTTCGAGCCACTGTGCGACGGCCCTGAGCCGGTCGCTGATCTGCGCTAGGATTGGCGGACTCTGATCGGCTATAACTTGGAAACCATGGCTCTAAAAAAAAAATGGCAGGAATGATTTTCGTCTTATTTTGCGTCGAGGAACCCGCCGGTGACCTCAAAGTGGGAACATTCCAAACCACCCTGTATATTGTTACGAAGTACGTAACTCAGTAACAGAATTAAAAGGGTTAAAAGGGTTCTCCCAAAATGATTAAGGCGAAGCGTGAGAAAGTAAGCTTTTCAGTAAATCAATGTTTATTCAGAGTGCAAAATGAACGTGTTTCCAGTTTAAAGTCTGAAACAGGACTGATATTCACAATAATGCTGGTCGTCGAAGCGACCAGAAGATTCAGCTATTCCTTCTTCAGTTATTTAAATATGAGAAAAGATCCTTTAAGCTGTACACTAAGTGTTCATGAAGTGAGGAGGCACCTCCATTACACTGCCCCCTCCCCCCCCCCACTAACGAAGAGTCGTCCCGACTCAAAAACGGGTCGTCGGGGACGACGCGCTGGGTGTTGTCTTTCATCGAGAGGATCAGAGCTGCGGCTCAAAGGGTGGAACGTCCCCCCACCATCCGCGCGGCATTCGCCTTCACTCTCGGGGTAAACCGCAGAAAACCCCGAGAACGCGGTCAAACACCAACTCTTGTCCGAGAAACGAAGAAGGAACAAAAGCAGGAAACTGGATTTAGGAGACAGGAAAGCGAGGATCCCAGAAAACAGAGAGACTCCAGCCTGTAGAAACGCAGGTCTCGCCGGAACGTTGGTCTGAGGTCGTAGAACAAAAGAACAGGGATGTCACAGGATAGGGCAGGCCAACAATCACAGGAGATCCAGGGGAAGAAGAGGAAATCATCTAGAAATCGGAGGACAAGAATGAATCCTCAGGCAATTCAGGTCAAAAGGGACTAAATCCTCAATTCTGGAATCAGAGCAGACTCTGGAATAACAGAAAATTGAAACGAAACAACCGTCAGTCATCTGTTCAGGTGTCTTGAAAACAATCATTCATCTTCGGCTTCATTATGCAAAATATGGCCAATAACGTCGATAGTCCCAGCGCGGCTACAGTCCAGGCCTTCCTGGAGACGTTCGGCTGGCAGGACGCAGTCGAAATGGAAGAGACCAGTTTCGGGGGCTGGTACGTGCAGGAATGGAGTGCAGCCCGCTGTGGGATAGTCCGCTACGTGGATAGATGACAGGGGTACAGTCCAAGCGGCTTGCTTGAGGTGTTACGGCAGACTGTGAGTGAACATCCTTTCAGAATCTAGTTCCTGGACAAAGACTTAGAGAGGAACCGCGTTAATCTTCGTTAAAGCATCATTGAAGGCGTTCCTGGACAACTCCACGAGGAACACATGCTGTTCAGGAGACGGTCGCGTCCGCCGACCTGTTTCTTTTGTGATGGGGGATTCCTGAGGGACATTTTGGAGACACGAGCGTGCTGAGGGTGTCTCCAAGCGAAATTTCTCTGTGCAGTAGAGGCTTGGGAGCGATTTCTGACCGGCCTCAGGGCAAGGGGAAGAATGGAAATCGAAGAGTAGATCGCAACCTCACTCCCAATAAATAAAAGTTGTTCCAACTAGTCGTGTGGTCCGAATGTTTGATTATTAGGGTACTTAATTAGTCATTTCTCCAAATATCTCAAATCAACCGATGAGAAAGCAGTTGCCAATAGAATAGAAAGAGAGTCGAACGCTTCCGAAGCTCAGGAACGATCTCTACCGACGCGAGGGTCCGACGGAGACCAGAACTCACTTCAGAGCGCGGGTGCCATTATCTCAGCTGTCAGTCAACTTATTGTTCTAATCCCCACCCTGTAAACAGCTTTGGCCGAAGTTTTTGCGTCTCCTCCTAATACAGGAGCATGAATCGAAGAACAAGTCAGTGATTACGTACCAAGAACCGAAGGATAATAATCTTTAATAGTAGGATCCTGCAGTAATCGACGTATCTCGACCTGTTGACTGCTTTCTGTCGAACCAGATGGTGCAATCCTACCATCATAAGGAGCAAGGCGATCCATGTGGACAACCTTAGGTTTAACCCTAGAAGCTTTCTTTTGTCTAGGCTTGGACTCGATACAACGTTGAATCCTATAGATGACGTCATTGATTCTAGTCAAAACTACGTAAGGTCCCTCCCAATTACTCTGTAACTTGGGACAACGTCCTTTTTCGCGTCTAGGCTGGAAAAGCCACACCCTTTCCCCAGCTTCAAACCGAACAGTCCGAGCGCGAAGATCGTACCTAGCTTTCAGACGGTTAGAGCTAACCTCAATTCTATACCTAGCGAACTCATGAATGTCATCTAATTTTTCTCTCAAAGAGACTACGCAATCAATGGGTGATTCTGGTTGCGACGGAGGGGTCCCCTTCTCCAGATCCGAAGGAAGGCGAAGATTCCAACCCAGCAGCATCGTCGCCGGAGAAAGACCTGTAGTCTCATGAACCGCCGAGCGATAGGAAAGGAGAAACAACGGGATCCACTCATCCCAATCCCTTTGATTTTTGTGTACGAAAGCTGACAAGTATCTTAACAGAGTTCTATTCAATCTTTCTACTAGACCGTCTGACTGAGGTTGCAGTGCGGTCGTTCGAGTCTTCCCGGAGCCCAAGACTCTGAGAGTCTCGGCGACTAAAGCGGACTCAAAATTCCTACCCTGGTCGGTATGAAGTTCGAGAGGAACTCCGTAACGACGTACAAATTCTTTAAGGAAAGCCCGAGCTACTGTTCCTGCTTCTTGATCCGGAAGTGCTATAACCTCAGGCCACTTTGTAAAATAATCAGAAATTACCAACGCAAAACGATTTCCTTTACTAGAAACCGGAAGAGGACCGAGAATATCCATTGCTACTCGATCAAAAGGCGTTCCTGTGTTAAAAACCTGCATTGGGCTCTTCCCCTCGAGGTCCCTTCTTGGCGTTACAAACGTCACAGGTCCGACACCAATCTTCAACGTCAGACCTGCAACGAGCCCAGAAAAATCTTTCTCTTATCCGACCCAGAGTTTTGTTCGAAGCAAAGTGTCCTCCAGCAGGGGAATCGCGGTATTCGGCTAGAATTTGGGGTATTTTACTTTTGGGCACTAATAACTGCCACCTGCCTTCCTTGAGGTCCGGAGATTCCCATTTTCTATAAAGTAAACCTTCTCTTAAACACAGAGATTCCCACTGAGCCCAATATACCTTCAAACTTTGATCCCCGGAAGAGACATCCTGCCATTCCGGCCGAACACCAGCGACCTTCCAATCCTTTAACCGCTGAAAAACACGATCCTGGGCCTGAGCGTCTCTCCACTCTTTTTTATCGGTTTGAAAAGTTATCGTTCTAATAATCGGTAAAGAATCACGTTGACTTTCTAACCGAGCACACTGTTTACAGTTTCCTAACTCTTCGCAGGGCCTACGCGAGAGTGCGTCAGCGTTCCCATGCAGTTTTCCTGGACGATGTTGAATCTCAAAATCGTACAAACCCAACCTTTCAAGCTACCTAGCCACCTGACCTTCAGGATTTTTGAAAGAAAGAAGCCATTGGAGCGAGGCATGGTCCGTCCGAATAAAAAATCTACGTCCATAAAAATAATGATGGAAGTGAGTGATCGTTTTTACAATAGCTAGAAGTTCTCTACGAGTGACGCAGTAATTTCTTTCCGTTTTGCTAAGAACCCTGCTGTAAAAACCAATCGCCCGCTCCAGACCATCCTGAACTTGAGACAAGACACCCCCGAGGCCACACAAGGAGGCGTCGGTATCTAAAATGAAAGGAATCCCTGGCAAGGGAAAAGCTAAAATAGGGGGCGTCGTGAGCCGGACTTCGAGCTCTAGAAAAGCTTCCTGGCAATCTGAAGTCCATTCGAACTTGACCTTTTCCCCAGTGAGATGATGCAAGGGCCTAGCTATGATTGCAAACCCCTCAACGAAACGGCTATAATGAGTACAGAGCCCTACGAAACTTTGAACATCTAGTTTAGACCTCAATGGAGGCCAATTTCGAATTGCCTTTATTTTCTCAGGATCTGTTTGTATCCCCTTGGACGACACGACATGACCGAGGAACTTAACTTCTTTCCGGAAAAGATGACATTTCTTCGGGCTCATTTTCAAACCAACCGACAATAATCTCTCGAAAACCTTTTTCAAATTCTGATTCTCTTCTTCAAACGTGTTGCCAAAAACGATTATGTCGTCCAGGTATACGAGACAGATCTTTCCCACTAGAACTTGCAAAGCTATTTCCATAACTCGCTCAAACGTAGCCGGAGCGTTACACAAGCCGAAGGGCATGACTTTGAATCGCCAGAGGCCACCTAACCCCGTTACAAAAGCGGTCTTTTCCCGATCTTCAGGATCCATTTCTACTTGCCAGTAGCCACTCTGCAGATCGATAGTCGAGAACCAAGAGGCTCCGACTAAGAGATCTAAGGTCTCATCAATTCTCGGTAATGGATAAGAATCTTTTTTTGTTATGTCATTCAACTGTCTATAATCTATGCAAAACCTCTTAGTTCCGTCCTTTGTATTCACCAACACGATCGGTGAGACCCAAGGTCCTGAAGACGGTTCAATTACATCACTGCCTCGCATATCTGAGACCATGTTTTCTACTTCAGTTCGTCCGTTTAAAGGAAGTCTTCGAGCTCCCTGTTTGATGGGAGCCGAATTCCCGACATTGATCTTATGTTTTACTAGAGTGCATCGTCCGATATCCTTCGAATCTCTCGCGAAAGCGTTCTTAAACTTGTTGAAAAGAGTAATCAACCCCTTTTGTCGACGAACGTACAAATCTGCCGAAGAATCTGTCAATAACTTCCGTAAATACTCAGGGACAGCTGAGTCAGGATTCTCAACCACTTCAATAATATCTGGCGAATCAAGAGGAACAGAAACTATCCCGTGCGTGCTAATTATTGGTCGCGTCGTTGTAGGGAGAGGAGTCTGGGGAACCAATTGACCGTTCTGTCCAAGTCCTCTAACAGTCGTAGAAAAACTTTGTTTAACGCGAAAAGGGTCTAGAGAACGAGTAGTTCTCAAAGAGATTGTTTTTCCCTCGGAATAAAGAGTACTCCCCTTAGTTGAAATCATGCATTTATGTTTCGAAAGGAAATCTATCCCAAGAATCCCGTCATCCTCAATATCCGCGACAAAAACTTCGTGGGAGGATCGGATACACCCCTCCACGTTTACTTGAACATTCGTCCTGCCCAGCACAGGAGTCGCCTCTCCCATGGCAGTACGAAGAGTTGAACTAGAAAAGGACGATTGCGGAACCGAGTCCAACAAATCCGAGCGAACTACAGTAACCTCAGCGCCAGTATCTATCACCCAGAGGCAGTCAACTCCGTTGATCGATTTGAGCCTCATGTCCCCTTTTCTTATAATATAAGCAATTCACTACATAATTCTGATTTCGTTGTTGTCCGCCTCGCGGGTACGAGCCAGACTGCCCCTGATGCGGCCAGGTAGTGGCTGCCGGTTTTTCTACAGTCGGATGTGGAAGAGTTTCATTCTTCTCCCCCGTAACTTGCCTAATTCTTTGGGAGTTCTGACTTTTCCTATTTAATACCTCTATCTCCAAGCCTTTAACGATGGCTTAACGAAGGGTAGGGGGTCCCGCCATCCTGAGGGCATGTTGTGTCACCGGATCCGAAATCGCGCAAAGAAATCGAGCGCAGGCTACTTGGTCCCTACTGGCTGAATCACAGTTAGGCAAGGCACACTGCGCTAACCGCTCCAAATCATACCCTAAGGTAGCGAGATCCTCGCCTTTTTTTTGACGTCGGTTTTCAAGTTGTGCGAAATACAACTTCGACCGATGCTCCTCCCCGAAACGAAGTTTCAAAGCCGTGCAGATTTTCTGGTAATCTCGAGCATCTACGTCAGTAAGCGAACTCAAAACACTCATAGTAGTTCCTCTTAAGGAGGCGGACAAGGCGGACAGATAGGACAAGACAGCCTTTTCAGTCTCATTCCAATTATTCATTTCGGCAACCATCTCGAATTGACGCACATAGATGGCCCAGGGAGTTGAACCATCGTAAGAACTTTCTCGCAAAGTTTGAGAATTTTTAACTCTCGTTTCTAAACCCTGATTTCCCGAATTACTCCCGAGAAGGTTAGAGTTGAGGATAAGTTTCTGCAAGAATTCAATCTGACCTTGCTCTGGACTTGTGCTACTGCTGTTTTGAACGCTTTCCTGAGGGGAAACTCGTTGAGGAACCGGAGCGTCAACTGTCTCCACTTCGTTTTGAATTCTAGAATCTTTTGGGGATAATGCTGCAATTGCTTTTCGAGTGGCTTCCGCGATTAGTTTATTCAGACTTTCGCGGTCTAGCACGACTTTGTCGCCTTGCTTCCCGAAGGAAACGTCAAGCGGAGCATCCTCACACACAATCTCTTCCCGACACGCGTTATTCCTAAGCTGACTGCCACTCCCGGCGCAAGGCAGGCGCGAAATATCATTCGGTAACAAGGCATTGTCAACATCTCCCTCCACATTATCATCTCGTGTGTGTGTCGGCCCCGGAATCACATGTCTCGGGTGTTCGAAGACACACACCAGATTTCTAGTCCCTTCGTCTTGCTCGTACCGTAGTGTGTTGCCACCGAGGCCCTACTGAAAAAGTTCACGTCATAAATGTCATGAAAAAGTAGGTAATTAACCATGTGGTAAATCGTATGCTGTTATGAAAGATTTCAGGTTCACATTTATTACCTGATTTATTATATGATTTATCATGTGATTTCTTACATGGGTCTACTTTTTTTGTGTAAAATGCATACTTAATTTTATAATTTATCATATAATTTCTTACATGATGATACTTTACGATGGAAGAAGAAAAAAAAGTTGAACTTGGGCTGGGATCGAACCGACGACCATCGGATTCGGAAGCAGACACGCTACCGACCGCGCTACGACGCTTCATATGATATGTATACAGTCTTAGACTTATCAACCTCGGCCGATACAAAGGAACTTGAATTCAACTTCCAATCACATCAAAGGTATAAACCAAAACCTGTGACTATCTTACATCAGAGGGCGTAGCTCAGACGGTAGCGTGTCTGCTTCCGAACTCGACGGCCGTCGGTTCGATCCCAGCCCAGGTTCAACTTTTTTTTCTTCTTCCATCGTAAAATATCATCATGTAAGAAATCATATGATAAATTATAAAATTAAGTATGCATTTTACACAAAAAAAGTAGACCCATGTAAGAAATCACATGATAAATGATATGATAAATCAGGTAATAAATGTGAACCTGAAATCTTTCATAACAGCATACGATTTACCACATGATTAATTACCTACTTTTTCATTACATTTATGACGTGAACTTTTTCAGTAGGGGGGGCATCTCACTCGTGAATTCAACGTGTAAAATGCTAAGAGTCGAAGTAAATAACGCATGAAATCTGTCAATCGAACGCGAAACTCGGGAAAATTCAAAGTCCACATTCCCGAAATCGTCAGTTTCTGTATGCCTCTGTAAGAGTTGTGAAAAGTTTGAAGAGATCGCTCGTCTATGTTGTTTAACGTAGCAAATCGTTGCTCGATCGTGAAACTCTTAACTACCATTGCCCGAAGTCGCACGAATTCAGTAAGAATTCAAGCGAGATCGTACGAAATCGCTGTATCAACGTCAGTGTCCGTCGGGCCCTTACCATACAGTCAAGACTCGAGCGCATGCGCAGTGTAACACAAATTGAGCCAGTCTAATCGGTTGTTCGACACATGGCGGAGTGTTGCTGGGTAATGAATTGATACTTCTATTTGTTCTCATCGATTATATCAATGCGATATACCGGGTGTCCCATTTTAATCTTACACCTGATTCACCCCGGAAAGTACTGCTCGGATCGAGTAATAAGTAATATTAAACTTTCAGGGTTCGTTCGGAGAGGGACGTTCTAAAAAAAAAAATTCATTTTTTTTTAAATATCGAATGGTCGCGTAAAAATGACAAACATGTTGTTTTTAACGGGAACACGACTTATTTTGTTCAACGAAAAATTTGTTAGGTCAAAACTAACAACTTTTGTAGGAAACATTTACAATTGTTATTAATGTGTGTGTGTGTGTGTGTGAAAATTTGTATCATCTAAATTCAGCCTTTTTTACCAAAACGCTAAAATAATTGAATTTTTGATGGGATTAAAATTGAATCATTAAAATGTACAAAATCATATTATTGCAGCCTCGTTTATCTTTCGTCATGGAAGATGAAACTCCAGATGACCTCTAAATTCGGATGAATTTTGTACCAAATGATATTGATCTTTGAACTTGACATGTGCTATATATTTGTAAGATGTAAAGACTGTTTAAAATGTTCAAAGTCATATGTAACTATTTGCTAAATATCGAAGTACAGTTTTTAGCGTACCTACATCGTTTGGTAGAACAAATTATTTTAGATGAGTTTGAATTGATAAATGAAATCAATAATAAGATATATCTATATCGATCGTTACATAAATTAAATAGATTTGAAAATCAATTAAGAAAAGCTGGACCTTTATGGTGATTATGAAATTAAGAAGAATGGTTGCAATGTTTACTTGTATTGATGCCACAGGATGCCGAATAATAGATAAGTAGGTAATAAGTTATAAATTATTTTTCAAATGTTTGAAACTTTTAACCAAGTCGTTCGATCTTACCATGCCTAACGTTTGAAATTGTAAGCGAAAGGAAAGAATTCAGTGTAGTTAGCGTGAACGCAATACGTTAGCGTTCGAGATCGTCGAATTCAGCCGAATTCAACGTGAATTCGTACGTTCAACGCGTCGACATTGACGCGCTGAAGGCACACGGTCTCAAAAATGTGGGACTAAAGTGTTTAGCGTTGACATCGTGTGAAATCGTACGAAATCGTACAAAATCGTCGACCAACGATCAACAACGTTCGTACGATCTTATTTGAATTCCGAGTGAGACGCCCCTCGGTTGCCACTACGGACATTATAGTGACGAGCCGGTGTGAGCGATGCTGGTAGCATCGCCCCACTTCTACCGGCGCTATTTAGAATTGGAGGGTCTGACCTTGGTCCTTCCCCGAGTACCTGTCCAGGTGTAACGAGAATCGGAGGTGACCTGCGGCTCCTCGGAGTCGGTCTCGGTAATTCTTCCGAATGCCGGGCACCACAACTTTCCACCCGTTCCAACCGGAGCCGCAGTTCCTGCTGCTGGAGGCGAAGATCAGCCTGAGCGCGAAGACGCTCTTCTCTCTCCTTCTCCAGCTGGAGTCGTTGTTCCTCCAGTTCCTGTTCGATCTGCTCTCGCTGCATTTCGAGGGTTCGTCTGCGCTCCTCTCGCTGCCGATTGATTTCCAGGCGGCGAATCTCAAGATCGAGGCGTCTGTCTTCCTCGACTCTCTCCTGAAGAAGTAAATTTTTCTCTCGGATATTATTTAGCTCACTCGTTAAATCACTCCTTATTTGTCTCTGTAGCAGTGGGGCTGAAGGGGTCTGATGTTCTTCTCCTTCTCCCCGAAGCGGTGTCTGTGGCCGATGAACATCCAAAATCGGGGAAGTCGCAGGCCCTTGATCGGCTGCGGTCATTCCGTCGATCTCTGTCGAAAGGGATTGTAATCCCGGATTTCTTCTGGTCACTCGTCTCTGCTTCTGCGGGGACGGTGCCGACAGCTCTGTATTTCTTTCGTTTGTAGACATCTCTTTCTTAATCGTTTTTTTTTTATATCTCAAGCATCACTTTACACCTTTCTCTCACAAATCGCCAAAAATCGAATCAGGATGATCCCACTTCTGACACCAAATGTTACGAAGTACGTGACTCAGTAACAGAATTAAAAGGGTTCTCCCAAAATGATTAAGGCGAAGTGTGAGAAAGTAAGCTTTTCAGTAAATCAATGTTTATTCAGAGTGCAAAATAAACGTGTTTCCAGTTTAAAGTCTGAAACAGGACTGATATTCACAATAATGCTGGTCGTCGAAGCGACCAGAAGATTCAGCTATTTCTTCTTCAGTTATTTAAACATGAGAAAAGATCCTTTAAGCTGTACACTAAGTGTTCATGAAGTGAGGAGGCACCTCCGTTACAATATATATTTTCACACGCCCCTTCGATAAAGTCTTTTTCCTTTTTCTTCGTTTTCCGTTTGCGTACAAAAAGTAATGAATCCACAATAATACATTCAACATAACATATCTGCGCTTCGGCCCCCTGGTTTAGAGCTCCCGCAGTTATAAATAACATTTTTTTAATTTTATATACAACGATGTGAGGAACAACAAAAAAAGTATCAATAAAAAAAGATTTTGGTTCCTCAGCTTTGTTCCCAGCAGTTCCGAGTCTTCTACAAATCGATAAAATTTTTCTTTGCTTAGCGGCTTCGTGAAAAGATCAGCTGTTTGGTCTTCTGATTTAACGTGTTCAAGAACTATCAACCGCTTTTCGATTGAGTCCTTGATGAAGTTAAACTTTGTGTCCACTTGTTTTAGACGTTTGTTATTTTCTGGATTATTGCCTAGTCCAATAGCTGCTTCCCTGGCGGATCCGATTATACCTAAATTACACCAGAATTTCACCGTGTATTTGTGAATTATTTACACCCATGTTTACACCAGAAACACACCAGAAATTTTTACACTCAAATTCACACTCCAATTACACCGCAACTACACCATAATTTTTTTCTATTAAATTTATAAATTGTTGCACAGAATTTCAAGAATTAGCATAAAATATAATTATTGGAATTTTCTCATAAGGCAAAAAAAAAAAAAAAATGCATACATCATACGGATTTGAACACGGGCCGCCAGCATGCCAGCGACGCGCCTTACCTACTGCGCCACGCTCGCTCACTTAAGAATGTGCGAACTTTACCGGTATACAGCGTACGTGTGCGACTTTTAGCTTGTAAATCTTTATTCTTTGGCGTAAATCCGTGTAACCTTGGTATTCATCTGGTATAAACTCAAAGATCGTATGCCTTAGCGTACATTCGGTGTACATTCGGTGTAGGCTCCGGGATTCCTGTTTTTTTTTCGCTTCAGTGTAATTGCGGTGTAGGTCGCGTTTATTTTTGGTGTAAATTTCAGTGTTAATTGGGTGTATACTTGGGTGTAAAAAATGCGCAAATACATGGTGTAGTTTTGGTGTGAATTCAGAATTTTTTCGGTAAATTACCGAATTCCTACTAAATTTATACTACATTTACACCTACACCGAACCTACACCAGAAAAATACCGAAAAAACACGGTGTAGTCGCATAAGTGTAAACTTTTGTTCAATCGATATTCATCAGTGTAAATTGCGTGTAACTTCGGTGTACATTTGGTGCAAGATTTTCCGTACTGGTGTAAATTTGGTGTAACTTCGGTGTATTTTCGGAAAACGCTAAATAATTTCTTATTGGTGTAATTTTAGTGTATTTTGGGTGTAAAATGCGTGTATTTTTCGGTGTAAAACTAAGTGTAAACTTAGGTGTAAATTTTTCACATATACACCGTGCAGTACGGTGTATATTCAGTAAAATTTGAGTAAAATACTGGATTTACACTGAATTTACACCAACACCAAACCCACACCAGAAAAATACCGAAAAAACACGGTGTAGTCGGATCCGCCAGGGTTGATTACCGACGTGTAATTTCACTGGATTGCTGGCAATTTTGAAATTTTTTAAAAGCTTTGACAGCCAACAGGCTTCAACTACAGCGGAGCTTAGCGCAATGCGTTCAGCCTCAGTGGAGGACAAGCTGACTGTTTGCTGTTTCCTCGATGACCAAGCAACTGTACAACCAAATAGCTTGTATACAAAACCTGACGTTAATTTTCTATCGTTTACGTCATTACCCCAATCTGAGTCGACGTAACCGCTAAGCGTTTTTGCTTGAACATTTTTCTTGAAGACTAATTTTAAGTGTAGAGTGCCCTTGATATATCTGAGCACCCTTTTGAGCGCTGTAAATAATCCATGATTAGCATAATTTTGGTATCGGCACAGGTACGATATGCTGGTACACAAGTCTGGTCTGGTTCCTAAGACTGCGTACATTAGACTGCCTATTATTTGTCGACATTTTTATTCTAATTCCGGATTGCTCTCGTCTGGTTTGACGAACTGAAATTTGTTTTCCATAGGCGTTGCCATAGGCTTAGAATCCTCCATACCAAACTTGCGTAACACTTGTCTTAAGTAAGTATTTCGGCTCAGTTCGGTAACTCCTTTGGCTAAATTTTGAGTTACTCTTATGCCTAAGTGGTTTGATACTAAACCTAAGTCATTCATTCCGTAAATATTTCCCAAGTACTTCTTTAAATCATCGATTTCTCTCTGGTTTGTACTAAACATCAAAATATCATCTACAAACAATAATAGATACGCTTTGGTAATAGGATTAACCTTTGTGTATAGACAAAAGTCATTTTGAGAACGAGTAAAACCCTTCTTGGTTTTTACTTCATAAAATTTTTGATTCCAATACTTCGGCCACTTTTTTAAGCCGTACATTGATTTGTTTAGTTTACACACAGTGTTTTGTTCGTTCTATATATTCTTAGGTAACTCCATATAGACTTCTTCGTCTATATCGCCATACAGAAAAGCACTTCGTACATCCATTTGCACTGGTAGCGTTGATCTGTTTGCTATAGCTAATAGGATTCTAAAAGTAGTAATTTTAGCAACAGGTGCAGAAACATCATACACTTAAAAATTTTCTGTTTGTTGGAAACCCCTCGCTATTAGGCGAGCTTTGAATTGGGATGGGTTTCCGTTGCTATCTTGCATAACTTTATAAACCCACTTGCTATCTATTACTTTCTTATTTTCCGGGGTAGGTACTACAGTCCACGTATTGTTTTCATTCAAAACATTTAACTCATTACTCATAGCATCCTTCCATTCATTTGAGTATTTCCTCTCAATCGCTTCCTCATACGTAGTAGCTTCGTTTAGTACACTGATATACCCTGTTTCGTAGTCGTTATACCTTTTTGGCCTTACTATTTTTCTTTCACCCGGATCACGCACTATTGTCGCGTTTAAATCGACTAGCGACTCACTTGATTCACTTGGTTCACTGTGGTCACTCAACACTTCCTGGCACTCCTCGAAGATGCTGCTTCCTGATTGGCGATCGGGTTGACCATCGTCATCTTGGATATCCTCGTTGTCTCCTTCGATTTCTTCTTCTCGTGCCACGTCGTTGTTTTGGTCAAGTAGTATGACCTGTTGTAGATTTGATTGTTTATCTGGAGCGAACGATACATCTCGTCTGACTAGTGCGTTTTCTTTTCCCGCTTCAGTTGCTGGAAAGTACACTCTGTACCCTTTTTGATCCTCGCCGTACCCAATGAACAATCCTTAAATGCTTTTGAAATCCCAAGTCAGTCTGCGTTGAGCTGGGATGAGAACGTCTACCTTAGAATAAAAAATCTTCAAGTTGCTTAAGTCGTAACTTTTTTTGAACCATAGTTCGTACGGAGTTTGTTCAGGCACTGAACTTTTCCCTGTCCGGTTTAAGACGTAAGCTGCCATAGACATAGCTTCAGCCCACAATGTTTTGCATAGTCCTTTTGCCATTATCATTGACATTTCGGCTTCTTTGATAGTGCGATTATCGCGTTCTGCCTTAGCATTCTGTTGGGGTGTATATACTATTGACCTTTGATGCCGAATTCCCAGCTCCTCGCACACTGCATCCGGCTCCTTGTTGATAAATTCTCATCCGTTATCAGACCGCAAGATCTTCACCTTGTTGCCTGTATCTTGTTCGGCTAAGCGAATGTACTTTTCCACTTTGCCTATAACGTCGTGTTTTGTTTTCACACAAAGGATGTACCTGTAACCGGAATAATCATCTTTGATTAACACAAAATATCTCGAGCCTCCGATTGAATCGACTTCCATGCCTGGGTCCGCAGGTGTCCATATGTGGTAATTCACGCGTTCGCGTTGTAACGGTTTAACTTCGCTTGAATGAAGCTCTGTGCATTTTGCCTTTAACACACCCAACACACCGGATATCGTCTATATGACAAGAAATGTTACATTTGTCCAAAATTTCTCTAACATACTTATTGCTTTGATGGCCTAAACGTTCGTGCCACACCGATAGATTTTCTTTTGCGCAGCCTACCGCTGCTTGTTCCGTTCCTTTAAAGCGCATAGTGTATATGTTTCTGATTTCTGTCCCCGATCGACGTCACCTGACCGTCCTTTAAAACCTGACACTGTTCACTGGTAAACGTTATTTGATAACCCTTGTCGGCTACACTGCGTACCGAAAACAGATTCACGGTCATCTTTGGGACGTGTAGAACGTTATTGAGTGTCGTGTTTACCCAATCGACACCGTCGAATGCTTTTACTTGAACTGTTCCGCACCCGATTGCGTCTAATTCTGTACCGTCACCAATCACTACCTTTTTCCAATTTGATAACTCTACGTATGTGATGAGCATTGTCTTTTCATGGCAGATGTGTTCACTCGCGCCGGTATCTACCAGCCAGCTCTGGTTGCTGTTAAACTTAGCTACGTAGGCATTACCCTTTTTATTGTCTGATTGACCCCGAGTTGTCTTTTTCTTCCCGTTTTTTGCGTTTATATAGTCTTGCTCTACACTTGCACATGTGATGCCCGGGCTTCTTGCAGTAATAACACTGGTTTTTCTGTGACCGATAGTCGCGTGTGAAGCGGCCTTCTCCTCCGCACGCATAGCACTTTGAGACGTCCTGAGAACCACTGATGCTCGCTAGTGCGACCGAAGATTCCCCCTTGTCCTGCGATGCTCTATCGGTAACTCTTTCTTCTTCGACGAGTAGTCTTGCCGTCAGCTCACCCATAGTCTGGCTGTCGGCTGGAACCGATTCCCAGGCAGCGACAAAGTGTTGATATTTCTGTGTCAATGACGTCAGCACTTTTGTTATAACCATCCTTTCGGATATTATTTCTCCTAGTTGTGCCAGTTTATCCCGGATTCCCTCGAGTTTAGCAATTAACATTGATATGTCCTTGCCCTCACACTTCAGCGAGAAGAATTTTTGTTGCTCTAGGTGCAAACTTGTTGCAGACTTTCTTTGAAACACCGACATAAGCTTACTCCACATTTCCGGAACTGATTTCGTGGTCAGGATGTGTACAACCGGCCTTGGCTCGCTTCCTCCGACCAAACCAAATAATCCCATGGCTTGTGGTATAACTCTTATTTGGAATTTCCATATGCTCCAATTTCCGCTTCCTTCCAGTTTCACACCCGTATTAACATACATTTTTTTATCCATCTTGATCGAGAGGACGTTTCTCCGATTTTGTTGAACACTGGACCTGACCGAACTTTCCGACCGGCGTTTTCCACGCCGTATCTTAACCTCACTTTTATAATCCGCGATTATCTATGCAATCCGCGGTACCTGGGCCCATAACCTGTGATGGGTTGGGATTTGTAAGGTTTGGTAATAAAGTTCGGATTAACGTTTACTTTGTGTTTGGTTTATTTAATTCTTTCTAATAACTTGTTAACACGTTTTATTTTACTACGTCACGTCCATACTCGACACGAGATCCCGGAAGAAGAAGGAAACGAGGAGCCGGAGAATCTAGCATGGCGTCTCTAGTTATACAGGATGTCCCATTTTAATCTTACACCTGATTTATCTCGGAAAGTACTGCTCGGATCGAGTAATAAGTAATATTAAACTTTTAGGGTTTTGGAGGGGGACGTTCTAAAATAATTTTTTCAATTTTTTCTAATAACAAATGGTGGCGTAAAAATGAAAAACATGTTTTTTTTTAACATCCCGTTTCTCTGTTTGTGATCACCCCGAAAATGAAAAGTTGAGTTTTCACTAAATCTTCACGTTTCGAGGTCCAAAGAATCACCTCCGACTATTTTCAGTTTGACGTCTGGGTGTGTGTGTGTATATGTGCGTGACCACATTTTTGTCCGTGCGATATCTCGAGAACGCGTGGTCGGATTTCGATCAACTTGAGCTCAATCGACGGGGTTTTTTTAACTTAGAACTGATCAGATTTTGGCTTCGATCGGATTAGTACTTTTTGAACTATTCAAATAACAAAATTCTAAAAAACACAACAAAAATGACGATATCTTGAGAACGAATCAACGGATTTCAATGAAATTTGGTACCATATGGTTTTTTTGATCGCTGATCATGAATCTGAAGTCAGTTTTGCAAAATTTTCATTTGGCGTATTCGATATGCTGCAAAAAACTAAAAACATTTGGATTTGGATGAAACTTGGTACTCGTAGGTTTTTTGGGTCACTGATCACGAATCTGAAGTCAGATTTGCGAAATTCAAAATGGCGAATGCAATTTGCCGGGAGAACACTAGAAACATTCGAAATCTTACAGAAATTGGTACTCGAAGGTTTTTTGAACCGCTGATCAAAAACCTGAGGTCAAATTTGAAAATTTCAAACAGATGAGAACAAAATAAATGACGGGAAGTTCGAAGGCTGGCTCATAGCAGCCGACTTCCGCTTGTTTTAAATGGGAACATGACTTGTTTTGTTCAACAAAAAATCTGTTAGGTCAAAACTAACAACTTTTGTAGGAAACATTTTTCAATTGTTATTAACAATGGTCTATTAATTTGTGAATAATGTTAATAATGCATGAAACTGGATCCATCCGAACCGCAATGTGATGCAGCATGAGATCTTCCCACGTGGCCTTACGCCCCAACGCTTCCAGTGCCTCCAGAGATTGATTTGCGTCATTCAACAGACGCCGGAGCTCGTTGGCTGACTCTGAGGAAACAGGTTTCAATGAGTAAAAGGCCATTATGTGTGTATTGACTAATGCCCTCTTATTCTCGTAGGTATTGGTCATCATAGACCAGGCACGTGTGAAATTAGCATCCGTCACCGTGACTTTTTTCAGAAGCTTTGCAGCTTCCCCAGTTACCGACATCTTTAAGTATTGTAGTTTCTCTACGTTGGAGAAGCCTTCATCGTTAATTATCATGACTTTAAAAATATCCCGGAATTCATACCAGTCTGCGTAATTGCCTGAGAACTGCTTCAGCTCAATGCGTGGCAACATTCTCGACTTGCCAGTGTGCTGATTGGACGGACCTGCCTGGCTTGTAGGTGCTGCTTCAGGTGTCAGTTTGATGATATACTCGCGGAAACTTGCCATATTCTCAAGAAACCGTTCTTCGCAAGTTCCCATCGTGCCATCCTTAATGTAACCTGTAGCCGCTGGGTCGGGTTTTAGGGCCAGAATGTCATCGTGGTTCGCTGAAAACTTATCGAAATTAGTTTGTAACTGCTGCATTCTGGTTTCGACCGCACTAAGCATGATTTTCTGAATCCCTAGCTTATATAGGTTGACAACAGCATTTGAAATGCGAACGAAAAGCTCTTGTTGTTTAGTGATGAGCAAATCCATCTCTCTTGTGCCGTGATAACCGTTTACATTACCAAGTGGGTCCTCGTTATGGATTGCGATGGCATTTGATTAAACCTGTCAAGTCACACGTGTTGACAGCTATTGACGATTCCCACTGAAAATCCTGATGTTGTCGCCAGTGTCTTGACCCCTGTGAGAGCCATCTTCTCGCCTGGGTAAATGTGCCTTCACGCGCAGCGTAAACACGACACTCGTATCGGTAACGCATTAAACAGTATGTGTGGCTACACTGGGCACACACATATGAGCTTCTTAGTCCGAGCTCTCTGTTACCAACACAGTCAAAGTCACTTCGCACACAGTCCACCCTGAACGTTCACCGATAGTCACTGAGTCACAAAAAACTGCAAAACACACCTTTAAAGCACCGTCCAACCCTTGATCAGTCTATCACAGTCTCGTTTCACCCTAAGCTGCACTTTTCTACCAGTTAAGTAGTTGAACAACTCGTGTTGAAGATTCGTAGCAGCGACACAGACAAGCCGCATGCACTGTTTGCCAGAGATTGTCCAGATATCCACGAGTTGTTCTCCCGTCACAGATTAAACCTGGGTGATTATCCGGCTCGAAGGATAAAAAAATGTTAAATAAAGGATGAGGGAGTGAGCTCCACTCACTGTTCAGAAATAAAACCAGACACGTGTGAAACGGTTATAATTAAAATATATATTTTCTGGCCGAGAGTAATTCAACCGGTGTCACTTCAGACAGTTAAAGGGCACCTAACCAAAACACATGAGAGCGGTCGGACCAAAATATACGACAATTACCGAAAACATAGCGCTATATATTAAGCAACACAAGACCAAGAAGGACATCGGCAAATTCAAATACATAAACACAATAAATTCATTTTTCATATTCCTTTTTACATTAAATTCTTAACAAGTACTCTATTTTGCTACTACTATTTTGCGCGTGCTTTCGTTTTGAGCATTGAGAGAGATAGTACAAAGATTAATGAAACAAAAACAACATTTTTTTGCAAACAATATTGAATGTTTACATCGCAGAGTTTCCACCTTTATTTAATCAACAACGTCAATCTCACTTGTGAACTCGATACAAAAAAATATGAATAAATGGAAAATGATACGACAAATAAATAATACATTGAGTAAAATTTATTTTTATTGTCGTAAATTGAGAAGCATTCAAATTTAAATTCCGAATATCCAACATTGTCAAGCAGCCACTAACTTCGTCCGGCTGCGGCATTGGCGGAAAAGAAATGTCTTTTGGTGGCTGATATATAGCATTGGCGATTCTTTTGATGGTATCCGCTGTAGGGGTTGGCTGGTTTTTTTTTTGTTTGCCACCGACAACAGGGGTGATATCGGAGGTTTCCAGGGATTCGTTACCCAGCTCTGGATCGTCAGTGTCGTGAATAGTAGGGCCTTCATCGTCAATCGAGTCAATTTCAACTGGGTTGCAATTTGAAATCGTACAGCAGTACATATCGACGTGTCCTAATGAAAAAGAGCCAATTCGCCAGGTCAGTTAGAAAAGAGCCAACTCGCCGTACGATTAGAAAAGAACCAACTCGCCGAAACACAATGGAAATTTCTATAGAATTCGGCGAGTTGGCTCTTTTCTAACCGTACGGCGAGTTGGCTCTTTTCTAACCGGCTCGGCGAGTCGGCTCTTTTTCATTAGGACCCGTCGATATTTGAACAAGTGATAATATTTCTATTCAATTTCAAAGTACGTTCGACCGGTCGAGCACGCAGCAAAAACTATTTTTTAAGCTCGAAAGAGGCAAATTCTCTTTGAATATAATAATAATAATAATAATAATTAATATTTCATATACATTTATTTTTTACAATCAATCCCTATGTGGCAGAGGTGTTCACTTTGTACCAGGCGTTGGTAATCTGATTTCAGAAGTTATTGAATGCAAGTAGGCGAATTACGAGATTTATGACGTTTGTTAATTTTGAAGAAATTATTAAAATTTTCTATTGGCCTATACTTTGCCCGAAATTCCCATAGTTCGCGTAATATATCGTATATTTGATGTTACATAAAATCTCACGCAAGTAAATGGTGAAATTTATAACGTTTGTCGGTTTATTGAAAATGAGCTCTCGAATAAATATCAACCCTGCCTAAATATTGACATAGTCTTTTAATTTTATCTATCTATATCTTTTTTACGGTTTCTTTAAGCAAGAATCGCGCCAAATTTCCATGGCATCGTAGTGAGCCCATTTTTTTCCTTTAACTTTGGTTGCCGATCCACTTGGCAAGTCTTCACTTTGCACGATTCGGCGATATGTGTCGTTCAGGTTTTTGAATTTTGCTTTGGCTTATACTGCAGTTGGTTTACCTATGATGCATTGTGTAAATTTTAATTTGTCAATTACTAATATACCATACACACATAATGAATTGGGTAGTAAGTATGTGCATACGGAAAACATACGTTGTATTACAACGTGAATTTGATTTAAACCAAGTGATTGAATTATTTGTTCAAATATCACATTGAACTAACAAAAATTCACTGGAATCAAATATATTTACTCGATGCAAGGCTCACAGGCGTGTTAAATTAAGTGAACTTCCATTGTGTAAAGTAAATTCTGTCAAGTAAATGGATCTACTTGGTAATAGAATTTTTTTAACGTCTACATCTTCGATATCAGGTAAAGACCAGCATCTGTGGAGAGCGAGAACTTCGTAGCCTAATAAAAAATTATGTAGTTGGAGTCGGCAAAAAAGGTATGTCAGAGGGTACGTAGAGGCAGAGGAGAAGTGCAAAAGCTCTGAGGAAGACAGAAAAGCAGTGAATATAGGAGGAAGAACAGACGGCTAGGTCATACAAAGAATCGGAGAGAAGTAATGGGATAAGAAAACTCAGGGAAAACGGGAATTAAAAAAGTAGACATTTCGCGTGTCTAATGGGGTAAAGGTCGTAACCTCCAAAAAGTCCATTTTGGTGGTAAAAGGACGTATACTTTTTTTCGTTTGCCATTCGCTATAACAGTGTTCAAAACGCATAGATTTATGAAAATTATCCGGAACAATAAATAAAGGTGAAAGATAGATAGATAGATAGATACACTGTAAAAAATAAGGGTAAATTTAACGATCACATGGGTAGGCAAATTTACTTCATGTCACGGTAAATCAATTTTCTCTACCCAAGAGACTTTCCCACCTAATTGTCTACCCAAGAGGTGGGTAATTTTACAAGCAGGGAAATGCATTCGCGAAAATGTAAGTGCTCAACAGTAAATTTTGTCTGAATTGGGTATACTTTTTGTCTTTACGCAACCAGAGTAATAAATTCATGTACCCACGGTGGGTAAAATTTTGTGTACTCATAAACTTTCTAGCAGTCTACCATGTGCAGTGATTCAATGGCGCAGTCGGTAGCACATCTGCGAGCAAAGCTGGCGCCCTAGGTTCGCGTCCCGAGCTGGTGAAGTTTTTTTTTTTTTTTACATTTGACCTATACTTTATACTTTACCCGTATGGGTTGTGAAATTGACATACCTATCAATTTGTATTTACCCATCCATGTACCGCGTAAATTCATCTACCCAAAAAAATGTAAAATTTTGTACCCATGAGTAGGCATATTTCTCTACCCCGACTGAGCAATAGGGCGTTGCACTACCCAGACGGGTAAATTTACCCAATTTTTTTTTACAGTGTAGATAGATAGATAGAAAGGTTGGATGTTTGGCGGATAAGCCCTTACATAACTAACTTTTTCATTCCTTTGTCTCAGTTCTTAATGGTACAAGGTCGTATCCGCAATTTTTTAAATTTATTTTTGCGTTTTTTCAAACACTTACATATCCTCTGAAACGTGGAGAAACGTGAAAATTCCGAAGTTTATTGAATCAGAATTCGTATCATTTTATTCATGGCATAAAATGTTCTAGATTTCATGCCAACTGAGAATACTTCATGCCTTCAACCGAATTTTCGCGCGTATAATAATTGGTACCCCATAATAATTGGGTACCTTGTGCCTCGTTGTTCCACGCTAAGCGCCTCGCGAATCGAATTTCGGTAGGTGATGGTATTTTTTTCTAGGTATTCGAGTTAGCAACCATTCAAAGCAAAAACCAACTCCATATGTCTTCGGACTAAAGAGATATCGGGGAATCTGCGAAAAACATACTTCACCCCTTTTCACCCCATCAAGAGTCGAATTTCCGGAAATCTCTCATTAGTGGGTAATGGAAAGAATATGCTACCCAAAATTAATTTTTAAATTCAGGTATGAAAGCATGAAAATTGAATGACCAAAAAATTATTCACCCAAAAGTGGGAAAAAATACAAATTCTCATCGATGAACATTTGATTGTATCCGTCCATACATGCGTGGTCATTTAGCTCTCTTTGTGAGCTGCAAATTGTATTGCAGATTCCACACGTGCGCACAATATCGTATGGCTGAAAATAAAAGGTTAATTAAAAATCAATGAAAGATGAAAAATATTGTGAATAATATTTTAAAATAATTTTCCTGGTTTTCGGGATGGGCTCAAAATTCTGAACGACTATTGGAAAAAAAAGGCCATAATTCCGAATTAAAAGTACCGAAACAATATTTTGCACGGTTTTTTCCAGTAAGCATTCGGCAAAGCCGTGCAAAACTATTATTTCGGTCCTTTTTTTTACGAAATTATGCCTCTCGGTTACTTTTAAATTCGGAATTATACCATGGAATTTTACAATACACAGCCGGTAACATTATTCTCTGCAATCTACAACAAATTTATTAGAAAGACACGTTATATGTACTTACATCTTCAATATTCATTTTGAATTGGCGTCCTCTTCAGCGACTACACAAAAAGCTGAATAATTTCAGCTTTATTATTATTATGTCGCTAGCGACAACGGTATAGTCACGTGTTCCAACAAACGACGATCGTATAGTCACGTGATCACGGCTATCGCCAGAAAGAGCGGCTTATGAAAATGCACCTTTACACAGCGAGAAAGTCCCTAGATTCAAAAAGACACTTTATTGCTATATATATTTTTACACATTATTTGAATCGGTTAGGTTACGGAAACTCATAAAATTGATACCAAAGCCAGTGTTTCTGAAGTTTCTCTCAAATTATCGATTCGAAAAGCTTTAATCTATACAATACTCGTAAAGTTTGGCGATTATTGTGCACTAATAACTCGCTTGTTTTTAAGGTGGTGTTTTCAAGGATATTGTTACTTGATAAAAATTTCCATTCTTTTTTGCTTTCTGCACCCGGCGTTTCCCTTGAAATGGTACCGAATAATCGGCGATATCCGTCATTATAGATTTCCTCCCTAGATCGGATACGTGACACGGTTTTAATAATTTTCGGTCTTTCGATATACTTTTTCAGGAAATATATATAACCTCTTGAAAGCCGCTTCTAACGATAACAACCATTATTTTCGGATCGTATACAGGTATAAATGCAAAAAGCGTTGTTTAGGAAGACAAGTAGTTCCGTATGAGTACATGTATTTCTACACGGAATATTAGTTTCCGTAACCTCACGGTTTGAACGGAATTCCGAGAGGTAGCGCTGCCGTTCCGCGCCAGAGTTATGTGCGTAGCGTATTACGGTCGTCGTCCGCCAGATTTGCATCCGCCCTATATTTATCCGCCTTTCTTCGCCGCCAACAAACGATATCGTGGATTTTTTTAGCGATAACACTAAACATTGTGGAGAGCACGCTTATAATTTGGTTTCCGGGTGTTTCGTTCAGCGTCAACCAGTGTCGAGTGATTGCTGTAACCGACAACAAATGCAACAGGATTAAAAGCAATTTCGCAATATATGGGGCATTCCACGCGCACTCGACCAGTGTTAAACCCAGACCATCTCAAAATCGTTCCATGTTTTTTTCTAATATTCTACTCGGTAAACAACGCGTCCTAAATTTTGTTCAGATTTTTTTTAGCAAACCATTAATTTGTTATGAAGTTTTGAAGTTGATTGAGAATGCCCCTTTTTAAAAATCTGATGGACAAATCCAGTGGATGACACAAAACATCCCCCGTTTAGTAAAACGTGGGCCGAATTTTTTTTCAATTTTTTTTTCACTCAATTCGAAATTTTATAATTTTTGAAACTGAAATTATCTAACACAGGGTCAAATTTCAAGCGTCAAATAAGGTTCAATTTACTCGGAAACGTTCGGTTTCACCATTTATGACCCTTATTTGACGCTTACAATTTGATCCTGTGTTAATTCCTGTTTTTGAAATTAAAAAATTCCGAATTGAGTGAAAAAAAATAGATAAAAAATTCGGCCCACGGTTTCCTGAGCGGGGGATGTTTTGTGTCATACACTAGGTTTCTGAGAATTTTTTCAGATTTTTGAAAAGGAGCATTCTCAATCAACTTCAAAAATTCATAAAAAATCAACGGTTTGATAGAAAAATGTGAAAAAAAAATTCAGGACGCGTTTCTTACTGAGTAGAATGTTATTAAAAAACATGGATTGATTTTGAGATGGCCGGGGTTTAACACTGGTCGAGTTGGCGTGGAATGCCCGCTATGTATTGCGTAGCAACCCTGCACAAAAAACCCGACATAAATCATTGATTTCGTATACACATATCTGGTTTCTTGTATTCGCATCTATACGAACGTATACGGAATTCTTGTCCTCTTTTTTGTGTTTCTTTGCTTTTTTGTCCTGGAAACGTGATTGCGGCACTCTATAATTCTACTTAAGAGCATGCTCCAGTCAGCCGTTTCCGTATTTAAAAAATAATGAAGCCTAATATGAACGGGGGGGAAAGGGTTATTTAATGGGTTCCTTAGACGATTTGTATTAAATTGGTAGCTGCATGAACGTGTATCTCACCAAAATCGAGTAAAATAAGGCTTTTTTGTGTCGCGAAGCGTGGGACCGCACAGTGGTCGGAATCGCCGAAAAAGTCGGCAAAAGTCAAAATTTCAAGGTTGACGGTTGGAGTTGGTTTTGAAATACGTTGAAGAGACGGGGTTACTGCATAGGTTTCAAAAGCGGCAGAATGCTGACTCACTTTGTTGGACTACAATCGGTGTCCAAAGTACACCGTCGCGACAGTTGACAGCGCTACCTGCTACTGCGCGCAAATAAACGGTATACTAAAAGTGCTAGTCAATTTGTAACAAAGTTCTGATTGTTATATGAGATATGGAGGGTGTTCCTGGAGGTATGTAGAATATATTTATGCATTAACAACCTATTTTTTCGATAATGACATGTTTCAAACGTAGAGACGAAAAACCTCCTATAATTTGCATCGATTTTTGAACACTTTGATGGAAACAGTTGTGATCCCAGGAGATCCTGCGCCGTTTGAACTTTGAGGACATGCAGAACAGTGTCTAGTTTCTATACATTGTTATAACTATTGTTATTTCGAATTATTTCCGTTTGAATTCACGCTCAGCTGTCATAGCGCTGAACAAAGAACGGCGGTTCGTGAAACACAGGACCGCAAGACGAAGGTTGGCAACAACTCACATTATATTACAGTTTGGTTCCCGTTGCGCCCGCGCGTCTCAAAGGAGCGCTGTTGGGCCCGACACGCAACGCGAAACGATCCAACATGGCCGCGGTCACTGCTTTACACCGACAATTACAGTCTTTTTTTTAAAAGAATTTTTCGTCTTCATCCTTGAGTGAAATGAACAAGTTTTGCGATATATGTGAGTGGAATTATATTTATGAGGGCACTCACTAGTTCGTTTCCACCCTTGTGAACCGTAGTCGGTGATATCAGCGAAAACAAGTGACGGTCCCACGCTTTGCGACACAAGAAAGTCTTATTTTACTCGATTTTGGTGAGATAGACGTTCATGCAGATACCATTTTAATACAAATCGTCTAAGGAACCCATTAAACACCCCCCCGTTCATATAAGGCTTGATTATTTTTTAAATACGGAAACGGCTGACTGGAGCATGCTCTTAACAGCTACAGCATCCAAACCTTTGGGTCGAGGGCCGGTTTAGGTGCGACTCGCTGATCGTCCTTATCATATTTGTGCGGGCATTGCTGACTCTCCCCGTAACCGATGATCATTTGAGGACGGCATCCGTAAATATCAATCCGGCAATACTCCCCATAAATCCGGATGCGCTCATCGAGGGCTTTAAACGGATTGTGTGATAGTCAGTGGCCTTCATCCAATACCCGTATCCGGCATGCGTAGCTGTAACGTGAAAGCGAATAATGTCCACATACATATGTCGCGGGCGCTTTCTTCATACAATTTATTGTTATATCCCTGTGTATAAATATATAATAATAATTATACTTGCCTCTACGAGACAATTAAAATTGAATCGCTTTTAGCTCTTTTTTCATTAACGTCGCTAAAAGCTGGTTTGAAAAACCTTTTTTATAATCTTTCCAAGCTCCAAGGAATGACCAGCTCGTGTTGTATTATACACAAAAAACATCGTTGTTTTATGCAATAAGTGAAGTGTGCGATGTTTCGCAAATTCACGTTCTGTTTTACAAATGTTGGACTATATGATCAGTAACGATCATCGTTGTGATCCTCCCCTCCAAGCGTAACGATTTTCGTAACGCTTTCGGCGTGACGTCACATGTAACACGTAACCGCCCCCCCACCGCCACCCCCGCCCCTCGAAGCGTAACGGTTTGTCCAGCTTTTCGTGAATTTTGACCACTGTGTGAAGTCCCATGTAACGCGTAACCCCCTACAAGCGTAACGCTTTCGCGTGACGCATCGATGTGACGTCACATGTAAAAAGTGACCCTTGCCACTACCCCCCTCCGCCGCCCCCTCCCCGCCGAACGTAACGGTTTTCGTGACGCTTTCGGCGTGACGTCAGCCAACGCGTAACCCCCCCGCCGCCGCCGCCGCCTCCCGTCGAGCGTAACGGATTTCGTGACGCTTTCGGCGTGGTGACGTCACATGTAACACGTAATCCCCGCTACCCCCCTCCCGCCGCCGCCCCTCCCTCCGAGCGTAACGGTTTCCGTGACGCTTTCGGCGTGACGTCATGTAACACGTAACCCCCCTCCGCTACCCCCTTCCCCGCCGCCGCCGCCGCCCCCTCCCCTCAAACGCCAACGGTTTTCGTGACGCTTTCGGCGTGACGTCACATGTAACGCGTAACCCCGCCACCGCGCCGCCCCCCGTCCCAGGCGGCGGTTTCGTGACGCTTTCGGCGTGACGTCACATGTAACACATGTCCCCACCCCCACTCCGCCGCACCCTCCCCTCCGAGCGTAACGGTTTTCGTGACGCTTTCGGCGTGACGTCACATGTAACACGTAACCCCCCACCGCCGCCGCCCCCTCCCCGCCGTGCATAACGGTTTTCGTGACGCTTTCGGCGTGATTTCACATGTAACACATGTCCCCGAGCCCCCCTCCCGCCGCCGCCCCCTCCCCTCCGAACGTAACGGTTTTCGTGACGCTTTCGGCGTGACGTCACATGTAACGCGTAACCCCCCGCGCCACCGCCGCCGCCTCCCGTCAGGCGTAACGGTTTCGTGACGCTTTCGGCGTGACGTCACATGTAACATGGCCCCCCGCTACCACCCCCCTTCCCCCGCCGCCGCCGCCCCCTCCCCTCAAACGTAACGGTTTCGTGACGCTTTCGGCGTGACGTCGCGTAACGCATAACCCCCCCACCGCCGCCTCCCGTCCGGGCGTAACGGATTTCGTGACGCTTTCGGCGTGACGTCACATGTAACACGTGTCCCGAAACCCCCTCCCGCCGCCGCCCCCTCCCCTCCAAGCGTAACGGTTTTCGTGACGCTTTCGGCGTGACGTCACATGTAACGCGTAACCCCCCGCCACCGCCGCCGCCCCCTCCCGTCCGAGCGTAACGGATTTCGTGACGCTTTCGGCGTGACGTCACATGTAACACGTAACCCCCCGCTACCCCACCCCCTTCCCAGCCGCCGCTGCCGCCCTCCCCTCCAAGCGTAACGGTTTTCGTGACGCTTTCGGCGTGACGTCACATGTAACGCGTAACCCCCCGCCGCCGCCGCCTCCCGTCCGAGCGTAACGGATTTCGTGACGCTTTCGGCGTGACGTCACATGTAACACGTAATCCCCGCCACCCCCCCGCCGCCGCCCCTCCTCCGAACGTAACGGTTTTCGTGACGCTTTCGGCGTGACGTCACATGTAACGCGTAATAACCCCCACCCCCGCCAACCCTCAGTAAGGAAGGTTTTTCAAACCTTCAATACATATATCGCGATGTCAACCGACGATGTAATATTATGCGTTGTGACATGATAGACCGGGAGCCCATAAGATTTTTTTGTGTCTTATTTGTTCGTGCTTATCAGTATACAAACCACCTGAACTCGACCTTCTCTCGGAGGTTACTTCGCCAAACAAAAATCGTGGAACAACGGGTGGGGGCTGCGGGGCTGCGGGGCTGAAGTTGTGTTAAAACGCGGCTGAAGTTCCAATCTTAAAAAAACCATGACCCAGGAAGTCTCGAAATCTCGAAATCTCGCATGTATATCGAAATCTCGCATCTATTCGTCTGCTGGTTGGCGGTTTGATCTGTTTTCTGATCGGTTTGACTTTTGAATTCCCATATATATATATATATGTATATATGTATGTATTTTGAAGTTCGCGGCTATAGCACATTTGTTTTGACTGTTGACGTTCTTAGTAGTGAGTGAGCGAACGTACTCACATACACTACCGGTACAGCCTCGCGTCTTTGTACCTTTATCGGTTGTATTTTTAATTAAATACAACCATTCTACAGAATGTAGAGTCTTTTTGCCATGATATCATTAATTTTAAGTTAGAAGACTTAAAATTTTTGATGAGAAAAAATTATCAGGCGCCCCGGGACTCGAACCCGGGTCTGTTGGATGCCAATCCGGGGGCTTACACCACTAGACCACCTAGTCGCCCTGAGAACCTAGCCTTCTAATTTGATCTCATCATTTCCCGTCTCCGTTTGTTTTCGTGTGCTCCTCGAATTTACATTTTGAAGTTTGCGGCTATAGCACATTTGTTTTGACTGTTGACGTTCTTAGTAGTGAGTGAGCGAACGTACTCACATACACTACCGGTACAACAGACAGCCAACCAACAGACCCGGGTTCGAGTCCCGGGGCGCCTGATAATTTTTTCTCATCAAAAATTTTAAGTCTTCTAACTTAAAATTAATGATATCATGGCAAAAAGACTCTACATTCTGTAGAATGGTTGTATTTAATTAAAAATACAACCGATAAAGGTACAAAGACGCGAGTCTGTACCGGTAGTGTATGTGAGTACGTTCGCTCACTCACTACTAAGAAAATCAACAGTCAAAACAAATGTGCTATAGCCGCGAACTTCAAAATGTAAATTCGAGGAGCACACGAAAACAAACGGAGACGGGAAATGATGAGATCAAATTAGAAGGCTAGGTTCTCAGGGCGACTAGGTGGTCTAGTGGTGTAAGCCCCCGGATTGGCATCCAACAGACCCGGGTTCGAGTCCCGGGGCGCCTGATAATTTTTTCTCATCAAAAATTTTAAGTCTTCTAACTTAAAATTAATGATATCATGGCAAAAAGACTCTACATTCTGTAGAATGGTTGTATTTAATTAAAAATACAACCGATAAAGGTACAAAGACGCGAGTCTGTACCGGTAGTGTATGTGAGTACGTTCGCTCACTCACTACTAAGAACGTCAACAGTCAAAACAAATGTGCTATAGCCGCGA
Organism: Euura lappo; assembly: GCA_018257835.1. Classification (NCBI taxonomy): domain Eukaryota; kingdom Metazoa; phylum Arthropoda; class Insecta; order Hymenoptera; family Tenthredinidae; genus Euura; species Euura lappo. Next base: position 51,798 of record JAEUYN010001317.1, read on the forward strand.
ACTTCAAAATGTAAATTCAAGGAGCACACGAAAACAAACGGAGACGGGAAATGATGAGATCAAATTAGAAGGCTAGGTTCTCAGGGCGACTAGGTGGTCTAGTGGTGTAAGCCCCCGGATTGGCATCCAACAGACCCGGGTTCGAGTCCCGGGGCGCCTGATAATTTTTTCTCATCAAAAATTTTAAGTCTTCTAACTTAAAATTAATGATATCATGGCAAAAAGACTCTACATTCTGTAGAATGGTTGTATTTAATTAAAAATACAACCGATAAAGGCACAAAGACGCGAGTCTGTACCGGTAGTGTATGTGAGTACGTTCGCTCACTCACTACTAAGAACGTCAACAGTCAAAACAAATGTGCTATAGCCGCGAACTTCAAAATGTAAATTCGAGGAGCACACGAAAACAAACGGAGACGGGAAATGATGAGATCAAATTAGAAGGCTAGGTTCTCAGGGCGACTAGGTGGTCTAGTGGTGTAAGCCCCCGGATTGGCATCCAAGAGACCCGGGTTCGAGTCCCGGGGCGCCTGATAATTTTTTCTCATCAAAAAAATGTTAAGTCTTCTAACTTAAAATTAATGATATCATGGCAAAAAGACTCTACATTCTGTAGAATGGTTGTATTTAATTAAAAATACAACCGATAAAGGTACAAAGACGCGAGTCTGTACCGGTAGTGTATGTGAGTACGTTCGCTCACTCACTACTAAGAACGTCAACAGTCAAAACAAATGTGCTATAGCCGCGAACTTCAAAATGTAAATTCGAGGAGCACACGAAAACAAACGGAGACGGGAAATGATGAGATCAAATTAGAAGGCTAGGTTCTCAGGGCGACTAGGTGGTCTAGTGGTGTAAGCCCCCGGATTGGCATCCAACAGACCCGGGTTCGAGTCCCGGGGCGCCTGATAATTTTTTCTCATCAAAAATTTTAAGTCTTCTAACTTAAAATTAATGATATCATGGCAAAAAGACTCTACATTCTGTAGAATGGTTGTATTTAATAAAAAATACAACCAATAAAGGTACAAAGACGCGAGTCTGTACCGGTAGTGTATGTGAGTACGTTCGCTCACTCACTACTAAGAACGTCAACAGTCAAAACAAATGTGCTATAGCCGCGAACTTCAAAATGTAAATTCGAGGAGCACACGAAAACAAACGGAGACGGGAAATGATGAGATCAAATTAGAAGGCTAGGCTCAGGGCGACTAGGTGGTCTAGTGGTGTAAGCCCCCGGATTGGCATCCAACAGACCCGGGTTCGAGTCCCGGGGCGCCTGATAATTTTTTCTCATCAAAAATTTTAAGTCTTCTAACTTAAAATTAATGATATCATGGCAAAAAGACTCTACATTCTGTAGAATGGTTGTATTTAATTAAAAATACAACCGATAAAGGTACAAAGACGCGAGTCTGTACCGGTAGTGTATGTGAGTACGTTCGCTCACTCACTACTAAGAACGTCAACAGTCAAAACAAATGTGCTATAGCCGCGAACTTCAAAATGTAAATTCAAGGAGCACACGAAAACAAACGGAGACGGGAAATGATGAGATCAAATTAGAAGGCTAGGTTCTCAGGGCGACTAGGTGGTCTAGTGGTGTAAGCCCCCGGATTGGCATCCAACAGACCCGGGTTCGAGTCCCGGGGCGCCTGATAATTTTTTCTCATCAAAAATTTTAAGTCTTCTAACTTAAAATTAATGATATCATGGCAAAAAGACTCTACATTCTGTAGAATGGTTGTATTTAATTAAAAATACAACCGATAAAGGTACAAAGACGCGAGTCTGTACCGGTAGTGTATGTGAGTACGTTCGCTCACTCACTACTAAGAACGTCAACAGTCAAAACAAATGTGCTATAGCCGCGAACTTCAAAATGTAAATTCGAGGAGCACACGAAAACAAACGGAGACGGGAAATGATGAGATCAAATTAGAAGGCTAGGTTCTCAGGGCGACTAGGTGGTCTAGTGGTGTAAGCCCCCGGATTGGCATCCAACAGACCCGGGTTCGAGTCCCGGGGCGCCTGATAATTTTTTCTCATCAAAAATTTTAAGTCTTCTAACTTAAAATTAATGATATCATGGCAAAAAGACTCTACATTCTGTAGAATGGTTGTATTTAATTAAAAATACAACCGATAAAGGTACAAAGACGCGAGTCTGTACCGGTACACAGTGAGACGGAATCGAATATTCACGGCGAAAAGTCTATCAAGTTTCCAATTCGTGTGAAAGTCCTTAGTCAGGGGTTTTTCGGGTCGCTGATTACGAATCCGGAGTCGAAATTGCGAAAAACAAAATGGCGGATCCAGTACGGCAAAAAATTTATTCAAAAATGTATTTAATCGGGGTGAAAGTCCTTACTCGGGGGTTTTTGGGGTCGCTGATTACGAATCCGGAGTCGAAATTGCGAAAAACAAAATGGCGGATCCAGTACGGCAAAAAATTGATTCAAAAATGTATTTAATCGGGGTGAAAGTCCTTACTCGGGGGTTTTTGGGGACGCTGATTACGAATCCGCAGTCGAAATTGCGAAAAACAAAATGGCGGATCCAGTACGGCAAAAAATTGATTCAAAAATGTATTTAATCGGGGTGAAAGTCCTTACTCGGGGCTTTTTGGGGTCACTGATTACGAATCCGGAGTCGAAATTGCGGGAAAAAAATGGCGGATTCAATATGGACGACATTTGTATAAAAGGTGTTTTATTTACGTCACATTGCATTATAATAGTTACGTTTTCCTTAAAATTAGATTCATGTGAAAGATTGAACATTGGAGTAACTATACAACTTTATTCATCGTCAGAAGGACAATCTGATTCACAGTCACTGAATTGAACTGATGATGCAAGGCTCGAGCTCTCCTCACTTGTTGAGACGCTTGGCGCAGTTAATAAATGGATTGCTTCTGGTAGCAATGGTCTCATTTTTTTAGCGGGTAATTTGCGCAGACTCGAAATATATGGGTCAGACGTTAATAGTAGGCGTGAGAAAACGTCCTCCATGGTTTTCGTTCGTGAAAATTTTCGTGAAAAATCTGATCTATTCTTTTTAATGTATTTATTAGTAGACTCTTGGGCGTCTTCGGACATTTGTCCAATTGGTAATATTGCAGATTGTATAATTGCTGTGCCATGAATCAAAATTTTATGCATCGAAGTAGGCATGTAAAACCACGGATACAACGTTACAAAGTCGCGAGCTGTTTGCACGGCATAATCTTGAAATCTGATTGGATCAATTTCATGGCCACTCGAAAGTGTTTGCAATATAACGTAAAATCGCTTGATCAAGTCTTCATTTACCCCCGTAATCGAAGCAGAAGTGGTTGAATCTTCAAAGAATCGTCGAGCAGTATTCCCATCATTAGAGCTACCAAATCCGGGCTTTGGTTGATCAACTATTAGACCCATTCGTATGCGGAAACCTTTTTGTATAATTGCTTTCCGGTTTTTAACAATTTCTTTATCATTTGGACTACGCGCTTGCCACTTTATGATTCCAAGTTTATACGCTACGTGCAAACAACATTCGAAGAAGCGAATCCACGCATGCAGAGTCGATAACCCGAACTGTAGATGATCTTCATTAATTTTCCTTTTCAACATTGCATCGATATCGTTAAAGTCTTTTGAAGTTGCTTGACATAAATAGCAACGTTGAGCAGAAGCATTACTCGTGATTGCATTGCAAACTTTACCATCTATCATGGTGAATGCAAGTTGGAAAGAAACGGTTATGTCTTTTCCGTTAATGACAGTTTCGAAAGGGACAAGGTGACTCTCCTGCTGTTTAATATACTCCATTTCGCTCACAGTGGCTTCGGTATTTTCATGCAAAAATTGAATTCGAATTGGACGACAAAAACGGTTAGACGATGGCCTAGGATTTTTCCACACAATAGTGGTATTTTGGCTTTCTTCGTCGACTGATATCAACTGCAATGGAACTAGTGAAGTGAAGAAGATGTTGGCATCGGACTTGCTTCCATCATCGTCGGTAAATCTTTGTTTGTATGTACTTTCACCAGAAGTGCCATCGCAACCCCACTTACAAATTAAACTCAAGTTGCGAACACTTTCTTCACTAAGACTATCAATAACTGCCTCTTGAAGCAACAAGATTCTCTGAATTGTATGATTCAACAGAGACTGCAGTTTCACTTCAGCACTACATTCTGTAACAGTAATCTCTGATTTCCGTGGATAACATCGAAGCTTCGCTTGATATATTGCTTTATATGGCGGAAATATCGTACATTGCTGCTCTCTGGTTGAATTCCGAAGTTTCTGATAGTCAGCTTGTGACAAATTAAGGTCAATTACAAGCGATAGGGCTTTATCATGAGTATAAGGAGTTTCTCTAATCGAATCCAAAGATTCTCTATACTTGTTAGCTCTTGATGGGCTTCCCAGTGTCACATCTTGAACAACCTTGGCAGCATCCACTCTACCAGCTGCTCGAAGGCTCATCTGATTGTGAGTCGCAAAAGCCAGTTCTTCAGTGCTTGTAGTCGCACGCAAATCTTGAGTTTTCTGCCGTTTTGTGCGCACACTAGCTTCGGCAAATCCTAAAGAACGCCGACCCATGCTGGACTTGCTGGACTTTGTTGCAGCTTCTTTGATTTCTTCCAGGGGAACGAACACACTGAGCCATGTTGAAAATTTTTCGAAAAATTTTCCTTCGTGCCTCGAAACTGGCGTCCACTTTTCATTGAATTGGGATAATAATCGGCGTACTGCAGATTTAACGTCGTCCGACAGAGTAAAAGGTCGTTTCAATCTCTCCGTCATGAATTGTTCAATTTTTAAATACGTTGTAGCTGCACCACTCTTTAAATTATCTTTCAGGAGCACGAACATGTCTCTTCTTGTCAATCCAGCAGGTGCAGGATCATCTTCGGTAGATTCTGGAATGTCAAAGTATAATACATATGAATAAGCAATTACATATTCAGCCTTACTCACTATTATAGATAATAAAATAGATAAATATTATAGATAGATTATAGACCACCAAAAATTGTCTTGATAGAAAATATTTCAATTTCGAAGCGTGAAATGTGAATCCGCTATAAAAAATTAGGATAATGACAAAAATAATCTACTTGGGCCTCACTGGGCCCACCTGGGGCACTGGGCCCACAAGGTGAGTACACCCCTGGAAAGTTAATTTCATACCATACAACCTTCATACGAATCACATATCCAAATTGTATGTTTTAATTGTTCGAAATTGAGAAAAATGCACTTTTCATCACAAAAACTTACACCAGTAGCGGTGGCGCAAGAAATCGCAACTTTTTTTTTGCAGTTTTCATTAAACGATTGATTAATCTACAACCTAGAATAAGTCCGGCCGCTTGACAATGCACGGCAATTCAACTTTTCTCTACGTGTTTAGAACTTTCAGTCGCGATTATACGTTTATTTTCGGACAAATCATTCGTTTACTGATATCACATACATCATTATTAAAAATTTGTAATAACATGATAATATTCTACTTACTTTCCCCTTTCGAATCCATTTTGAAAAATGTAAATAGGTTGAGTTTGGGCCGTACGGCGTCGTTTTCTAGAGCACACTGAAAATTTAGCTCACAGAGCGACGCGTCTGTCTCGAGCGAAGGGCACTTTTGAACTGCGACACAATAGCAGGTATAAAGGATCGTCCCCTCTGCCTCCTGGAACTCGACCCTCGGCCTATTACTACGTCTAACCCACCACTATAGAACCCCGAAATAAATACTTTATTTTTGCACTTTTCGCCGTGAATATTCGATTCCGTCTCACTGTGCGCACTGGAGAAATTGAAAGAATATCCATAGAGGATTTGAATAGTTGTCAACAAATCAGCAAACAAACCCATCCGGAGATATATAACTCTCTATCTGACGTCGAGCGAACTGCTGTTGATAAATGTGTGCGCCTCACAATATGTGGTGAATTGGGACGAACAGTACCAGTGCTGCTTTCTGCTGAGATACGAGCCGGTGTTAATCTGATACTGAAATATCGAACAACTGCAGGGGTCCACGAAAAGAATCCATTTATTTTTGGCATTCCGGGATACGATTGTGGAAGATTCAGACACTTGAGAGCTTACCAATTGTTAAAAATTTATTCAGTACAATGTGGTGCTCAGTATCCAGATCGTTTGCGAGGTACACAACTGCGTAAGCATATGGCTACGTTGTGTGCATCTGAAAACGTCGATGAAAACAAGATCCACGATATCGCAACATTCATGGGCCATGAAGATGAGATACACAGACGACACTATCGGCAAACTGTTGTTAGCAGAGATGTATGCGGTGTTTCTAAGGTATTGGAACAGGCGAGTGGAATCAATCGCACTCAATCAAACTCGGGCACCGATGACGAGGACGATCCAGATGAGTGTACCCAAAACGCGTCTGATTCCAACGACGACAGCTCAACTGAATCACCGCCGAAGAAGAAAACCAAGTTGTCTTCAAATGTGCTTTCGAAACCTAGGAAATACAGAAAATCAGCGAAGAGTGATGATTCTATTGAAGGTAAGAAATGTGGCACTTAAGTTTATGAGTTCAATTCAAAATAATACCTACATGTAATGGAATATATTCTTACAGAATCCGCACCTGGAAAGAAGAAAAAAATTCGCTGGAGTACTGCCGAGAAAAATGCAGCGTGGGGAGCTTTTGGCACTAATATTAAGCAGTCAAAATTACCTACCACTACGGCTATAAGAAACTTTTTACTAAAAAATTCTTGCGTCCAAAGGACAGTTAATCAAATACGAACGTGGGCAAGTAATCAAATAAAACAGAAAAAATAATCATCGCTGAATGATAGACTTAACTCTGATACTTTGAAACAGTTATTGGTTGTTTCCAACGCCATGAAGTGTGATATTATTATTCAGTTCGGACTCTGACGACCATACGCAATACTATATACTTTTGAAGAAGATTGTTGATCCATACCAAAGAAATATTAAAATATATTTTGGTAATAAACAACCAATGATTGATCAAAGTTTCAAATCCAGGAATGGATGATCGAAGTATTATTAGGATTAGGATTTGCTACGATATTTTTGCCTATTTTAAGATTTCTTCATTTCACTACGATTTAAGGAACATAGTTATAATATTATTAATATACTTCTAATCAATTATCAGTTATGTTCCACGACAGAAAAATTGATATCATCGTTTAGGCTCTGGCAGCCATACGTGATACTGTACATTCTAAAACCAGTAGTAATGAATAACCGCTTAAAGTTTAAAGTGGAGTCTATTAATCAGGGGAAAATTAATTAATTATTAAATTTATATAATACATAAAGTATATTTGACCTCCGAACGAGAAGATTAATTAATTTAATATAAATAATGAAAATAATTTTATTAATATTTGTTTAAATGTGTATATTATCAATGTTAATTATATTTTAAGCGGTTATTTATTAATTTTTTAATAAATGAGCTATGATTGTTTGAAGTTTCGAATCCAGGTATAAATGACCGAAGTATTATTAGGATTAGGATTTTCTACGATACCAGTCATTTTCGCGTATTTTAAGTTTCATTTGTTCTACTTCGATTCGTGTCAAACTGATCAACGCTATGTAACTAGTAGAAACTAGATGTTAAACGAAACTATTGCTTATTTCGTGATATAGTTCATCAGTGATTTTACTACAAACGTTAGTAACCGCTATATAAATATTAAATTTCTTGTTTCACTAATTAAATTATTAATATTAGTTGACTGATAACTTCACAGTAAAGGTTTTACGGAGATAAAAAGTGATATTACCGTTCAGCTTCAAAATGTGAGTGGACTGATAACTTTACTGTATAAGTGTTAAGGATATAAAAAGTGATATTACCATTCAGCTTAAAAATATGAGTTGACTGATAACTCTACTCTATAAGTTTTAAGGATATAAAAAGTGATATTACTGTTCAGCTTCAAAATATGAGTTGACTGATAACTACTCTATAAGTTTTAAGGATATAAAAAGTGATATTACCGTTCAGCTTGGGCTCTGACAGGCATACATAATACCGTACTATCTCAAATCGAGGATTCATGGATAACTGATGACAGGTTGAAACAGAGTCTATTATTAAATAACCGATAACTGATGCAAGTTTTTGATGCCAGAAATGGATGACTCAAGGATTGTTGAGCTTATTTTTAGGGTCCGTTGTTCCACTTTGATCTATACAGATTCAAATAGAATCCATAAATGATTGATATAAGTTTTGAATCCAAGAAACGAATGAACCAAGGATTGTCATGCTTATTTTCAGTTTTCTTCATTTTAATTTGATGCATGCAACACTGAATACTACTACTAGTACAAACTAGATATTAAGCAAGACTGTATTGTTTGTTTTATGTTAGTTCATCAGTGATCATACTCGTATTAGTAACAAACTTCTCCTCATTTATTGATAATTTTTAAGGCTACACGATGTGATATTAACATTCAGTGCAGGCTCTGTCAATCATACGTAATTTTGCATTTCTCAGAGTAGTATGACTGTAGTATAATTTTAGATTGTATTGAGGAACGATTCCAGTGAAAGGGTCTAGACGAATAAGAATGGTAAAGCTGCCCCCACCAAATTTTGTGGTGTCGATTTTTCCAAAAGTTCCTAAAAAAAAATTAAAAAAAAATTGTCTTTCTGTTGAAGAAATGTGTTTTTCCGATTTTTGACGTTTTTGACATTCATATCCGCATAAACCATTGAACCTACGTGACTATTTTTTTAATTTTTTGTTCTACAAACCTATACTATACAAAATAAAATTCGCAGAATCATACATTATTTTGTAAGTTGTACAATTTTATAACTGAAAATGCGATGAAAATTGAGCCGCAAGGAACCTTAAGCAAAGTGTAATTGAAAAAGTTCTGTAGAAGTTCTTCACGTCTCAATGTTTTTTATTTAGTTTATATATTTTATTTAGATTAGTGATAGGGATATTGAAATCCGAAACATCGACGTCCATGGTATTAGATTAAAAATGAAGAATAACATAAGGCTCGTGATTACTCTCTTTTGTTTGCTTTTTTGAAAACTTTTTTATTCCGTTAAAATACTGTAAGACTGCTTGAACTGTGAGACTGCCACAATTTCGATATGTGATATATAATATGTAATGGTTACATAATATGCAGCAAACCATGTGCCTTGAATGTCCGGCAATTATTTTTATTAAAGAATATTTACTACGAATGATGATGTGTAGAAAATTTATTCCAGAATTATCACTGCAGGTTTTCCGTGTCCTATTTTTTTTTCTTTTATTTGCAAAGTTCAAGGAACAATAAGGTAATTTTATTTCATTCTTCTTATTGTGTTTTCATTATGATTTTGATGCTAGAAATATGGACTGATATGAATCCACCCCAGGAAAACTTTGAAGATCACGTTTTGGCCGTTTTTCGTAGTACTCTTTGGTAGTTGGATGTATTTTTCACCGAGTAGACTTATATAAAATTGAATTTGCTTTTCGCTATTTTTTTTCGTTATCGAGAAACGAGGAGATTCATGTATTTACAAGCTCCATTATTCCCGTCCAGAACGATTTTACGAGCAAGAAACGCGTGAGGTGAATATTCACCCGAGTCCGTATTTTAGAGGTAAAAAAATAAGTCCGTACTTCAAGGATGAATTTGTGATTGATAACGACCAAAACTGGGCATCGGTCATTTTGGTGACACTGCTAGAAGACGTCATAATGACTGATTTTTCGTGTGATTGACGTGCGAATTGAATTACGAGAGGACACAAAAGTTCTCGACCGTAATCATTTTACGACTGCAATGATTTCGGAGTAGAAAATACATCTATCGCAAGGTTTTCTCGTAGAATCACGGTACTGACCTACGCTCAGTCTTTCGAGTCATCAGAATCTGCGATCCATAGGAAATCTCTTCACATCCTGAAAATTCATAGATAATCGGGGCTAGAACGAGTGGTACGTGTCCAGGCAATTTATACTTTGACCCTGACAAAATTTCATGGCGCGATTTTTTGTTCCATGCCCTCGGGGGGGTCACTGGGTGTGTAGATTTGAAATGGCGACCAAATTGAGCTTTTGCTTGTTTTCGAAAAGTTTTTTTTCGCAAAGAATGGTTTTTCTCAACTAACTCAGCCATTTTTGAGTCAAACGAAGAACGACTGGGACAAAAGTTGTAGGAAATTTTGTCCGTTACAACTTTTGTATGAAACTTTTTTGCGTAGCATCGATATTTTTCAAATTAAACTCAGAAGACGTTCCTCTCGTTCATTTTCAACTTTTCAGCTATAATGTACGAAACCAAACTTGTAGAGAATCAAATTTGGGACTACTTTTGTACAAAACTTTTTTGCGTAGCATCGATGCCCCAAGTGTGTACCTAGATACTCGTTCTTCTGGAGCGTGTTCACAAATTTGGCTTTTTTTCAATCGGAGTCTGTGGTAGCTGCTTTTACAAAAGAAATTTCAAATACCTGGTTATTTCGCGCAGTTATCGATACGTGGATTAGGCCTATAGGGGATGTCACGTCATAAAAAAAACAATGCGCCTCGGATTCAACCTCTAGGTGGTGTGGAAAAGATTTCACGTCTCTATTTATTCATCGTTGGCGTACGAATTCGAATATCGATTTCTGAGAAAAGAGGTGGGAACCGAAATTGTTGAAAATTTAATTTTATACAAGTTTGGTTGGATACATTATGCCTGAAAAGTTGAAAATGAACGAGATAATGCGAGTTTTTGGAATTTGGAACGTTTTTTTTTTTTTTTGTGTAATTCGAAAAACATCGATGCAACGCAAAAAAGTTTCATACAAAAGTTATCCCAAATTTGATTCTCTACAAATTTGGTTTCGTACATCATAGCTGAAAAGTTGAAAATGAACGAGAGGAACGTTTTTTGAGTTTAATTCGAAAAATATCGATGCTACGCAAAAAAGTTTCATACAAAAGTTGTAACGGACAAAATTTCCTACAACTTTTGTCCTAGTCGTTTTTCTTTGCACTCAAAAATGGCTGAGTTATTTGAGAAAAACCGTTTTTTTCGAAAAAAATAACTTTTCGAAAACAAGCAAAAGCTCAATTTGGTCGCCATTTCAAATTTACACTCCCAGTAACCCCCCCGAGGGCATGGAACCAAAAAAATCGCGCCATGAAATTTTGTCAGGGCTCGGTCGATTTTTGGGCTAAATTGCCTGGACTATGATACTCAGAATGAAAACATGCTATTTCATCCCGATGATGCATTTGTGAGTGTTTGTCATTGACACCCAGATAACAATCGTGCAGCTCACATAACCCTCATGACGTGCGAGTCACGCCGTGACGGTTGAAACGCATAGTTTGTGCTAGCACGCGCCTGCGAGAATCTGAGTGCGAGCGAAACGAGTGTCACTGCTCCATCACAAGTGCTGTCACACTGTGATGGGAAAATGCGACTCACGGCGCAGCGTGCAAATACTAATTAAAATTAGATTTCATGGCAATTACCACCGGACTCGTGGAATTATGCTCCTATAGATGAAATCTGGCCATTTTTTTTTTTTTTGTAATCTATGTACTCTTTTGCAAATACGCTACAATCTCCTGAAACGCATAGAAAAATAAAATTGAAATTTTTTTATAAAATTTTCAAGATTCGAAACAAAAAATTGACAAGGTATAAATGTATGAAGTCGTATTTACCATTTTTGTCTTTTTTTTTTCAAAAATACTCTGGAACGCATAGGAAAATGAAAATTCAAATTTTTTTTTGCAAATTTCCAAGATTAAAAAAAAAAATATTTTACAACTTTCTATACCTTCACTAGTCATTTTTTTTCTCTTAAAGTAAAAAAAAATCTTTTCCTTTTTCAATGCGTTTCAGAGGATTTCAGAGTATTCTGGAAAAAAAGACAAAAATGCGGAATACGACTTTGTACCATTGCATAACTGTGTTAATGTATTATGTTTCTTGAATCCGGAAAAGTTAAAAAAAAAAATGTAATTCCAATTTTTGAATGCCTTTCAGAGTATATTGAAAAAAAAAATAGCTAAGACGACTTTATATACCATATATTACCGTGTTAATATTTTTTTTTTGAATCTTGAAAATTAAAAAAAAAAATTGAATTTCAATTTTTGAATGCCTTTCACAGGATTTCAGAGTATGTTTGAAAAAAAAAAAATAGCTAAGACGACTTTATAGCGTTACCGTGTTAATATTGTTTTTTAAATCTTGAAGATTTTGAACAAAAATAAATTTTCATTTTTCTATGCACTTCAGAAAATTTTAGGGTATATAGCTATAAAAAGAGACAAGATAATAAAAAATGGCGTGAAGGACTTTATACCATCAATACCTAACTGAGACGAAGAGATGAAAATCTTAGTTACAAAAGGGCTTATCCGCCAAACATACGACCTTTTACCTTAAGCTATTTATCGTTTCGGATAGTTTTCATACATTTATATACGTTTCGAACATTGTTCTAACGAATGGCAAAGGAAAAAATAAATATAAATTATTTTACCGCCAAATTCGCCTTTTTTCCGGTTACAACCAGATACCATAAGACACGCGATATTTGAATTATCCGCGCTCCAGGGAATGAGACTGACTTGACTAGCGGGGCGTCTAACTTGACTAGCACAGTTGGCGTCTTGCCGCCAATTTCGCCATTTCCGCCTGTCGCATGTATAGCCACGTTGACCGCGGTTTGTTCTCGCCAAAGTGAATTAGGTAATTATTTCAGCTATAGCTGTCAGTGTTTTTTTTTCTGTCATAGTGTAGTGTGTAATCAATCAATATTCATCGCTCGCTGTCGATTATCCATTCACGACAGTGATACACGACCATAGGTAAGTGAATGAATAAATATGAATTAACCTAACCTATCTCTTTCAGCAGTTAGGGATGGGCGATTCTTGAAAAAATAATCTATTAGAATAATCGATTGTTTTTTGAACCGATTCTTTATAATCGATTAATCGATGAAAAAAACATCGATGTCAACAAAATCGATGTTAATGAAAAAAAAAACAGGAGAAATTCAACATATTTTTCCAAATTTTGTAATTTTTTGAATAAAAAATTCAGTTGAATTGATTTTTGGGACACGAGAGAGTTTATTGAGAACTCGTTCAAGTCAACTTTGGTCATTATTAATTGTTTGAACGGTAGGATTACAATTCGCGTTTCCAAATTATTGGATAATGTGTGATTCCTAAATTCTTTCATGTGTATTAATCCGATGATAGAAGAGGATGTCGAAAAAATATCAAGATTTTCCGAATCTGCACTTGAGACAAAAGAGCTATTGAATTTTTGAGTTATGAGCATCATGAGGGCGAGTGGTTAGATTGACAGCAAATTTGTTTCAGTATAATCATTTGAAGACCAGAGGTGCGACGAAGCTCAGAGAATTCATGCACAAGTCATTGGGAGCAACTATGACTGACAAGTTAGTGTCGCAGTTCAAGTGGTTGGGGGACGCCAAGAGTCCAAAGTTGGGAAACACGAGAGTTGCTAATGTTTTATATGGTATGCTTATTCCTGATGATAACTGATTCATCTATCCTCCCTCCCCATCTGATGCTTTTTGAAGTCTTTCATAATTATTTCATTCGCTGCCTCCCCCTGGACTTGATATGGAAGGCTCCCATATGCTTGATAATACGTCACAACTCCTTTTAGCAACTCAGAAGAGGAGTGACGTTTTTGAAGCTATCGTATAATGTATAAATTTTAACACAAGATATGTATGCTATATGAAACACAAGCCCCTTATTTCATTTCAGTGGCTGCCAAAGACTGCCCATACTTCATTGGCCCTGGAAACAAAAACGAATTCAAAAATGAAATGTTAGACGTTTTACGGTGTACGAAACAAAGATACCGCAATTTCCTAAAAAAAAACCAATACAGTGAAAGAGAAAAAAAACAATCAACGAGAAGAAAACGAAGACGTTGACGATGGTGTGGGACAGGATCATTATCTTGATAACCTCAGCGCTGATGAAATAGCCAAGGAATTGGAAGATCTTGAAAATTTGGAAGATTCGGAGAGCGAGGAATTTGGTGACATTGAATTCGGCGATGACGAAGAAGACGAATAGTTTCGTTGTAGCCAAAATTCGTAATTGATGGTAAAATACGAATCGATGGATGTGGGTCATTCCATGCCAAATCGACCTGGGTTCGACCCTTGACCTCTCGGATTTGGTCCACGATTTTTTTATATGATTGTTCTCACTTTAAAAGGGACTCAGTTTTTTTTTTCGCCACGAGACGTATTGTCTACAATTTTTGAAAATGTTCATATTGATCGACATAATTTAAAAATCTTAAAAAATTCTGAAAAATCGTCTGTCAGATATCAACATTTTTGAGCCTAAAGCCGATGTGGGGACATTTTTCATTCTCAGTGTTTTCAAGCTTTTCCTGTTTATTTATTTTTTTTTAATAGGATCGGGAGTTATTTCACTATAAATGGTTGCTGAAATATTTTTCTATATCACTGATTGATTTCGATTTTTTTTTTAATTGCAGATTTTCCGAAGATTTTATTTTATTTATTCATTATTATTTTTTTTTAATCCGAGATTAAAAAAATTAATCTGAATCAATCAGTTTGACATAGGAAAATATTTCAGCAACCATTTATAGTGAAATAACTCCCGATCCTATTGAAAAAATGAATAAATAAACAGGAAAAGCTTGCAAACAGTGAGAAGGAAAAATGTCCCCACTTCGGCACTAGGCTCAAAGATGTTGATATTTGACAGACGATTTGTCAGAATTTTTTCAGATTTTTAAATTATGTAGATCAATATGACCATTTTCAAAAATTGTGGACAATACGTCTCGTGGCGAAAAAAAAACTGAGTCCCTTTCAAAGTGAGAACAATCATATAAAAAATCGTGGACCAAATCCGAGAGGTCAAGGGTCAAACCCAGGTCGATTTGGCATGGAATGACCCATGTATAATACTGCATCTAGTTGAGAGCCTGATAATTTTTATAATATTTTTAGTTACCTGCTGGACTTGAAGAAGTATAAAGTTTATAATTATTAATGTCAAATGTGATATCTAAAGTTAGTGCTGCTAAATAATGATTTTATAAGTAAACATTTAAAAAATCAATATTTCGATATAGGATGATACCAAAGTTTGCTACAATATTATGTTAGTATATGCATACATATATACAAAGAAAAGTTTATTATTATTAATTTCAAATGTGATATCTAAAGTTAGTGCTGCTAAATAATGATTTTATAAGTAAACATTTAAAAAATCAATATTTCGATATAGGATGATACCAAAGTTTGCTACAATATTATGTTAATATATGCATACATATATACAAAGAAAAGTTTATTATTATCAATTTCAAATGTGATATCTAAAGTTAGTGCTGCTAAATAATGATTTTATAAGTAAACATTTAAAAAATCAATATTTCGATATAGGATGATACCAAAGTTTGCTACAATATTATGTTAATATATGCATACATATATACAAAGAAAAGTTTATTATTATTAATTTCAAATGTGATATCTAAAGTTAGTGCTGCTAAATAATGATTTTATAAGTAATCATTTAAAAAATCAATATTTCGATATAGGATGATACCAAAGTTTGCTACAATATTATGTTAATATATGCATACATATATACAAAGAAAAGTTTATTATTATTAATTTCAAATGTGATATCTAAAGTTAGTGCTGCTAAATAATGATTTTATAAGTAAACATTTAAAAAATCAATATTTCGATATAGGATGATACCAAAGTTTGCTACAATATTATGTTAATATATGCATACATATTGTTACGGGGGTGTCTCTGCATTTCGTACCCCCGTTATACATGATAAATTATAGTTTACGGATGTTTCGAAACAGTAGAATCTTCCGGTCGCTTCGGCGACCGGCAATATTATTGTAAAAAATAACAGTCTCGCTCTGGACTTTAAAGAGAACGCATGTTTGAATAAACATAACCCCCTGATCTTGAAAGAGATATTTGCTGCCTTTGGTCCTCAGTTATTTCCCGGAAAGTCGTGTCTTTTATTCGTAGCAGGGTTCGACCCGTTGTTACACTGGTGGAGGAGCTGGGATAGCTCTTTACGACCTTTTCCGGATTTTCTGTGAGGACCGAGACCGACAGTTTGGAGCTTTCGAGAAGTTAAGTCAATCTCACACGCTCAAAAGAAACCTGAAGATATGCGTCGCACGCGTCTACAAAGCGCATCCGCGAATAACGAAGTGGTTGACGCTTCTCAGGAACCCCCAGCCAAGAAGGCTTGTCCCGGTCTGGTAAGTCAGACAACACCCTCTGTTTCGCCACGACCCCAGGTTTCGCCGCGACAACGGCACCCCTCAACACCGACGTCGCCAATGGACCCACGAGTGGAACCCAGTCCGGCCCAGCTCTTTGAGCTCCTTCAGGAACAGTTCCGAGAGCAGCGACAGCAGGATTGCATCGACAGGGAACAGGAACGGGAGGAAGTATTCCGACGTTTCGCAGCCTTGGAAAGTCGCCTTCCCCAGGCCTCAAGGGTACAGACCCCGTTCCCTCAGCCCCTCGCAGCTTTGCAGAAACCGACACCAGCCCCTCGTTCCCCTGAAAACCTCGCGCAGGGACGAGTACCGACCCCCCGCTCCCCTGGAAACCTCGCCCAGGTAACGGATGTTACCCAGAGGTCAGTGCCAGTTTTGGGAGTGAACGCCCCCTTAATAGCTTTGGTAGAAAATGTGTCGGGTACGGCGGCACCACAAATGGCGTTGACCCCGGTACGTCCTCAGTACGATCGTACTGGAGAAGCAGTACGGGACGACTTTATTGGTAGAACGCAGAACTTGATGTGTGGCGATGGCCTTCTGACGAGGCATGGGTTCGCAGGGTCGCCGCCCACACAAGATACTGCTTTTGTAGAAAACGCTAGAGTTTTGGCTCGTCACACGCGGGAAAATGTGCCTCGTCGGGAAGCTGTGATACAGCCCGAATATTCTGACTCGCGAAATGTAGCCTTTAGGAATTTAGGTCTTGGTTACCAGCGAGAAGACGCCCGTACGATGCACAGTGTCCCCGACGCGATTCATTTTGTCCCTGTAACCGAAAATATAAGACCCACGTCCAATAACTTTCCAATTGGAGTCAGGCGAGACACACATCAGTCGAGACACCCGTTTTACTCAGTTCCATTTAGACCCCTAGGCCAACCTGACTTGGGAGCTTTTTATCCCCCGGATTTCCAGTCACAAAACACCTTTCAGGTGCCCCAGCGAAGTATCCTGCCTGACTCCAACCCAGTGCCACGTACTGATTCCTCTACACGCGTAAATGCCATGCTTATGAAGCCTGGCACTTACGACGGGACCACCCCGTGGGCCCAATATGAGCGTCAGTTTTTAATGGTGGCGAGGTTGAATAATTGGGACCCTATGGTTAAAGCAGCGGCGTTAACCGGATCTCTCCGAGGCGCGGCCCTAAACGCACTTACGTCATTAAATGACTCTGACTCAGAGAACTTTGAAAAATTATGTGCAGTCTTGCGGTTACGATTTGGTGAAGAACACCTTTCCAAACTCTACTTCACCCAATTCAATAGTAGGCGACAGGGCCGCGACGAGGACCTCGCTACCCTTGGTCACGACATCGAGCGCTTGATTCGCTCTGCGTTACCCAGCTGTGCTCCCGACACCAGGGACCAGTTGGCTTGCGCTCGATTTCTGGACGCTCTGTCTAGTCCTAAGTTGAGACAGACCTTAAAACTAGCAGCACCTTCTTCACTTCATCAGGCGATAATTAAAGGGTTGGAGATCGAAGCTATACATAAGGAAGAATTTGGCTCCGGAAAGCTTAGACAATTGAGCACAGCGAACCCCACTCGCGAAAGTCAACCACCACACGGACACAAGACTTCTCCGAAACAGAAAGACACACTCTCGAATTCGGCAAAAACGGCAACTAGCGACAGGGGATCGCGACCTGTTCTAGAGTGCTGGTTTTGTAAAAACAAGGGTCATGACATTAAACACTGTTTTGCACTACAGCGAATCATGAAAGAACGAGAAAATCGAGGACCACGGAACAATACTAATTCTTCGTGGCGAAGAAACCCTGCGGCAAACTCAGACACGATCTGGGACACCAATCGTCAAAAACAAAATAACCAGCATTCTGCGGGTCACCGGGACCCTGACGCTCGAAACCGACCGACCACTTCCAATACCAACGGTGATCGGGCTGGTACTGGCCCTTCTTCTGGCCCAAACCAGGGACAATTCGTGGTCCGCGGACTGCGGCGGTCGGGCGGACCACGTCGGGCGGACCACGAATTGTCCCTGATTTGGGCCAGAAGAAGGGCCAGTACCAGCCCGATCACCTCCTCTTCCTCCAATCTACGGACCGCCACTGGCGACACCACACCAGTCATAGGTAGGGCTTCGGTCAAAGTAGCCGTCACAGGGTGTATCCAGGCAGTTCACGAAGTTCTGATAGCCGAGGTGGAAGACGACGGCATCCTAGGGATGGATTTCCTAGCACCTCACGACTGCTACATAGCAGCCGGAGAAGGCTCGTTCCAGTCAGGCCCAAACAAGATTCCCCTTCAGACGGACCGACATGCAAACCTCTCGCACCCCTCGGCTAGTCCCTCCGCCTACATCCGAGGAATCGACCTCGTGCCTGAGTATCTTCTGGACCTCAATTCACGCTCTTCTAAACACTTAGACCCGAATCAACTCCAGCCTCTCCAAACTCTTTTGTCGAATTTTCGGGATGCCTTTGCAAAGAGTCCTACAGACATCGGACGCTGCTCCGTCGGTCAACATCGGATAAATGTAGAAGGTCATTCGCCCATTAAACAGGCAGCCCGCCGACTACCCATCCATGGGAGTGAAGAAGTCGTGAAACTAGTAGACAACATGAAGGCTAGTGACGTTATTGAACCCTCTTCCAGCCCTTGGGCCGCGCCAATCGTTCTAGTAAACAAAAAGGATGGTTCGAAGAGGTTTTGCATCGATTATAGAAAACTAAACAACATAACTAAAAAGGATTCGTACCCTCTTCCTCGGATCGAAGACACTCTGGATATGACAGCGGGAGCCCGCTGGTTTTCCACGATCGACCTCCACAGCGGGTATTGGCAGATCGGCATGGCCCCTGAAGACAGGGAAAAAACGGCCTTCGTCACGGGCTTGGGAGGCTTGTGGCAATTTAAGGTCATGCCCTTCGGTCTGTGTAACGCTCCCGCGACGTTCGAGAGACTTATGGAAACGGTATTGGACGGGTTAAACGGGAGGACTTGTCTGGTCTATATTGACGACATTATCGTTTTCGGTAAAACTTTTGTTGAGGAATTAGCCAATTTAAGAGAAGTTTTTGAGCGACTGTCTTGTTCAGGCTTGAAAATGAGTCCTAAGAAGTGTGTGTTTTTCCAAAAAGAGGTCAAATTTTTGGGTCACATCGTGTCTGCGGAGGGAGTGACGACCGACCCTGAGAAAATCCAGGCAATCAGAGACTGGCCACAACTAGCGAGTAAGCTAGATGTTCAAAGCTTTATAGGGCTATGCACCTATTACCGGCGTTTCGTCCAAGGCTTCGCAGCTATCGCCAAACCTTTACATGTTCTAACGGGAGACAAAGTTGTTTTTGAGTGGACCTCTGATTGCCAGGAAGCTTTCGCTGAACTGAAAAAACGCCTAACCTCGCCTCCCATCATGGCCTTCCCAATACCCGGTATCCCTTTTATTCTAGACACTGACGCATCGATGACGGGTTTAGGTGGAGTCTTATCACAGGTCCAAGAAGGGTTTGAGCGAGTGATTTGTTTTTACAGTCGGGTTTTGACCAAGGCGGAACGCAATTATTGCGTAACTCGTAGGGAACTGCTGGCCATAGTAAAGACAATCTCGCATTTCCATCATTATTTATATGGCAGGAAGTTCTTAATCCGCACTGATCACGCTTCGCTCCGTTGGTTATTGTCTTTTAAGGCTCCAGAGGGTTTAGTTGCTCGGTGGTTGGAAGTCCTGGGGCTGTATGACTTCGAGATACAACACCGAGCCGGAGCATTGCATAGCAACGCAGATGCCCTATCCCGCAGACCTTGCGAGAAAGAGGGAGATTGTCGACAATGCATAAGACTAGACTCGCAACGCGACCCACCAGCTTTCGTCCGCGCCGTCACCCTCCAAGGAAGTCTCGAAGACTGGAAAGCTGACCAGGAGAACGACGACGTCCTTCGGCAGCTGAAAAACTGGAAGATCGCTGGAACTCGCCCAGAATGGCAAGACATCTCCTCCAACAGCCAGAATTTTAAGGTTTATTGGGCCCAATGGGACTCAATCCACCTGCGAGACGGCCTCTTGTACCGACGCTGGGAAAGTCCTGACGCGAAGAGTGTCAAATGGCAACTGCTTGTTCCGAAACATAAGATTTCGGATGTCCTACAAGAGTTGCATGACTCCCCGGTCGGCGGCCACTTCGCAGTTAATAAAACTCTCGGGCGAATTCGAGAACGCTACTTCTGGGCAAGGTGTCGCACCGATGTAGAAGATTGGTGCCTCAGTTGTGACGTCTGCGTGGCGAAAAAAGGTCCTCGGGGGAAAGGAAAAAGTCCCCTTCAAATCTACAATGTCGGGGCCCCCTTAGAAAGAACAGCAATGGATATACTCGGTCCGCTTCCAGTTTCAAATTCGGGAAACCGCTGGGCCCTGGTCATAGCTGACTATTTTACCAAATGGCCCGAAGTCGTGGCACTGCCGAATCAGGAGGCCAAAACCGTTGCTCTTGCCTTTGTGCGAGAATTCGTTTGCCGACATGGTTGTCCTCTCGAAATACACACAGACCAGGGTAGAAACTTCGAAGCAGACTTAGTTGAGGAAATATCGCAAATCTTAGGAACCAGGAAGACGAGAACCACGGCTCTACACCCCCAGTCTGACGGTATGGTTGAGAGAATGAATCGAACCCTGTTGACCTATTTAACGAATTTTGTTGCCAAAAATCAGAAAGACTGGGACGAGTGGATTCCCCTCTTCCTTCTCTCGTATCGCTCCGCGATCCATAAGACGACGGGTCGCTCACCCGCTATGATGATGTTGGCCCATGATCTTCGCCTCCCTTCCGACCTGGAAAAAGGAATCGTCCCCTTTCAAACACCCTGTCGGACAGAATTCGCGTGCTCTTTACAAAATCGTCTTGACGAAATTCACGAATTTGCTCGCAATAAAATTTGTTTAGCTTGACAGAATGAAGGCTCGCTATGACGCTCGAGCCCGAGATCTTCGGTTTGAAGCTGGCGATGCCGTTTGGTTATTCCAACCTCGACGAGAGAAGGGGCGCTGTCCAAAATTGCAGAGCGAATGGGAAGGACCTTATGTCGTCGTAACGCGGATTAACGATGTGGTCTATAGGATACAACGTTCAAATCGAACTCGCCCTAGAATAGTTCACTTAGATCGACTAGCTATTTATGAAGGGAGAGACACAACTCCGGAGGTCTTCGTCGGGCCTTCCACTTCTAGTGTCCGTCGATTGGAAACAACAAGCCCTGTGGTTGAAACCGTCTCTCCTCGACTCGTGCAAGAGTCGTTACCGGTTGGACGGAAAGAACCTGGAGCTTCCGTTAGCTCTTTGGACTGGTCTCCCGACCTTCCGTTGGACATTATTAAAAGACCTGGTAGACCATTGACAATAATTGTTGAGGGTAACATTGGCTGTGGCAAAACAACTTTCACTAAAAGATTTTTAGAAGACAAGAATATCCTCACCCTATTGGAACCCCTTGAAGAGTATCGGGACGTGGCGGGTGAAAATCTCCTGGAAAAGATGTATAAAAACCCCCTCAAGTGCGGTTATCAGTTTCAACACCACGTGTTGATGACGATGAGGGAGAGACATCGACTGAGAACGACGCTTCCTATCAAGGTAATGGAACGGTCGATTTTCAGTGGAAGTTGTTTTGTCGAGGCACGACGACGGTTGGGGAGTTTGGAGGATTATGAAGCCCACCTATTATGGGAGAATTGTAGAATTTTTTTCCGAAAGCTCCTCGGATTTCGAAGTCGACCTGGTTGTTTATTTGAGGTTGGCCCCCGCAATCTCTTTCGCTCGAATTCAATCTCGAGCCAGGGAAGAAGAGATGGGAATAACCTTAGAGTATCTAACGACCTTGCACGAGACCCACGAGGATTGGTTGTGGAAGGAGAAGTTTTCTTCTCCACCTGCTCCAGTTCTAATATTGGACGCAGAACTCTCCGCAGCAGAAGTGTACGATAATTTCTGCAACGTAATGGTCGGCTGTCCTTGCCCGGAATGATCAATACTCCTCTACAATAACACTTGTAACAGCCGTAACTTCTTTATTTGGCTAACACGACAGGACCACCGACAAACTAACGTAGGCGACTGTCTTTCTCAAATGTTTTTCGGAGTTTTCTTTTTAAGGTTCACAGTTCCCATGAAATCCGCTCCTTGAATCTGTGCCAGATGTCCTCTACCATCCGGTTCTTTAGGAAGACGCAGTCCCCGCAGTCCACTGCATTGAGTTTATTCTCAATAACCTCTTCGCCGCAATAAAAACATGTTGGGAAACGGTCGATGAACAAGAAATGTTCCCTCTCGAAAGTCCCCCTTGCGTCCTCTTGGATGCTAGGAGTGAAGAATTTAATTTTGTTTATCCAGCCTAGGAACTTTAGAAACTTTATGCTGGTCACTCACAGTCGGCCCCAGCACCCCCAGCACGCAAGCCGAACCAAGCTCCCGTAGTGAACTCTGACGACAAGATCAGCACTACACCGAGCATCACGCCATTGGTTTTCGTACCACCACCCGAAGTCCTTCTCCCTTGACCCTGGCACCTCGTCCCAAGAAAATTCGTCGATAAATTGCTGCATTACAGCTGTCGTCACGTGGAAAGCCATATTTTTTTTTTTATTGGGAGGAAGAAAAGGACTGACAGCTGATTCTCAGAAAACAGACGAAAGGAAGTTTTGTTTCGATCCTGTCAAAATAACAAAAAAAGGGGGGGTGGAAAAATTGTGCTGATTGTCCTAATTTCAACTCTCATCCTTGTCCTCTTTCTCCCCTCGCTTTAGGTCGAGACGACCTTGTACTTATGTTTTTGGATTCTGGACCGATCCTGGAGCCTGTTCCCTACATCCCGCCGCCCTGTTGCCGATTCTACGGCTGATTTTTGGATGAGGCGTTTTTGGACTCCGAGGACCGGAATCCAGTTTTCTTCAGGACTTCTTCAGAACCTCTTCACCTTCCACACATTTCTTCGGACAAGAGTTTGGTGTTGTTCGGCTGCTTTCTCGAGGTTTTCTGCGGTTTACCTCGAGAGAAAAGGCGAATGTCGAGCAGTGTACGGGTGGATTCTTTATCAAGCGAGCCGCAGCTCGAATCCTTCCCTGAACAACACCCACCGCGTCGGCCAGGCGTAGTAAGAGTCGGGTCGACTCTTCGAGAGAAGGGGGGGCAGTGTTACGGGGGTGTCTCTGCATTTCGTACCCCCGTTATACATGATAAATTATAGTTTACGGATGTTTCGAAACAGTAGAATCTTCCGGTCGCTTCGGCGACCGGCAATATTATTGTAAAAAATAACAGTCTCGCTCTGGACTTTAAAGAGAACGCATGTTTGAATAAACATAACCCCCTGATCTTGAAAGAGATATTTGCTGCCTTTGGTCCTCAGTTATTTCCCGGAAAGTCGTGTCTTTTATTCGTAGCAGGGTTCGACCCGTTGTTACAATATATACAAAGAAAAGTTTATTGTTATTAATTTCAAATGTGATATCTAAAGTTAGTGCTGCTAAATAATGATTTTATAAGTAAACATTTAAAAAATCAATATTTTGATATAGGATGATACCAAAGTTTGTTACAATATTATTTTTCGAGAAATATATTCAGAATAAAGTTCATTATGTTGATGATATAAGGTACAATGTGAGTGTTAATGTGCAATGGAAAAGTAGGTGCTGCCACATGTATATGTATAATCATTTTATGAGAAATACTATGAAAAAGTGTACAGAAAAAATGATTATGAATAAATAGAATGGTGCTTTGAATGAATTTTAGTTAAATCTATTGCTTTCCTTGATTTTCAAAATATTATTTATAGGCCTGAAGGCATTATCACGATGTGCGAGCGATATGCGTCGCGTTCGAATCTAACGCACGACGTGCGAGCAATATGCACCTCCCACTGATGACGCAAATGCTGGTTCAGGTGAGAGCACACGGTGCTGGTAAATCCGCACACGTGCGGCCGTATACGCCATCACTGTGCAGGCATTTTGTTATCTGGGCAGCCATGACTGCGTAGCTGCTTTTTTTCCACCGTGAATCGACGGTTTCGTCGTCTAATAGTCTCAAGATGGCAGTACATTGGCTCGGTACGCGGTTCCAGACTCTTTGAAATACCTATTCCGGGATTATCAACACCCTAGGGGTGAATAGATTGATTTTCAGGTTATGGAGCTATTCTTATGCAAACCGTACACTTTGGTGACTACTTAAACTGAGCTTCGGTCATTTTGGTGACACTGCTAGAAAACGTCATAATGACTGATTTTTCGTGTGATTGACGTGCGAATTGAATTACGAGAGGACACAAAAGTTCTCGACCGTAATCATTTTACGACTGCAATGATTTCGGAGTAGAAAATACATCTATCGCAAGGTTTTCTCGTAGAATCACGGTACTGACCTACGCTCAGTCTTTCGAGTCATCAGAACCTGCGATCCATAGGAAATCTCTTCACATCCTGAAAATTCATAGATAATCGGGGCTAGAACGAGTGGTACGTGTGATAAGAGTCTAAGGTCTATGCGGTTTTCCTTCGACGAAGATCCTCCCCTGATTACCTGATACTAAGAATGATACCTGAAAACATGCTATTTCATCCCGGTGATGCGTTTGTGAGTGTGTGTCATTGCGAGCTATGACTGCGTAGCTGCTCTTCTTTCACCGTGAATCGACGGTTTCGTCGTCTAATAGTCTCAAGATGGCAGTACATTGGCTCGGTACGCGGTTCCAGACTCTTTGAAATACCTATTCCGGGATTATCAACACCCTAGGGGTGAATAGATTGATTTTCAGGTTATGGAGCTATTCTTATGCAAACCGTACACTTTGGTGACTACTCAAACTGAGCTTCGGTCATTTTGGTGACACTGCTAGAAAACGTCATAATGACTGATTTTTCGTGTGATTGACGTGCGAATTGAATTACGAGAGGACACAAAAGTTCTCGACCGTAATCATTTTACGACTGCAATGATTTCGGAGTAGAAAATACATCTATCGCAAGGTTTTCTCGTAGAATCACGGTACTGACCTACGCTCAGTCTTTCGAGTCATCAGAATGTACGTTTTATCCAAAATTGCTCGATCACTTGAAAATTCATAGTAATTCAATAGAGAATGAGTCGTTATGAAGTCGAACTATGCGGTGCCATCATTTTTCAGAACTTAGACAATGTTCGATGATAGTACTCATGATTCATGTTCAGAAAAATTAGCCCTGCATTTAGGGCTTTTGAGCAAACGCATATAGACGGCGCAGACCTTTTTTCCATCACGTTTGTGTTACTCATGATTTCAATTTTTTTTTTTATCATCATTTAATATAGTAGGGACAACGTCGAAAATAATCACTGACGATGCCATGATTTTCCACAATACTATGACATTCATACACGTGCATTTAGAGATGTGTTGTTTGCAAACCCACATCAAACCATATAATCAAAGTTCTATCGGCGTTTATTGCACGCCGTCACCAAAATACTCGTTCGAAGTTTGTTCGGATATTTCAGTGACGTCATTGAAGTATCCAGTCGATCTTCGAGTGATCAGTTTGGTGACGGTTACGAAACTGTTCTATAGAGCATCGATCGGACACTTCGGCGACAAATATTTTAACTGCCAATTTTTCTAGTATTACAGTAATATATTTCTTACTGATCACTTTTGCTTCATCGATTATGCTTTTTTTGCAAGCCAAACTGTTTTTACGCTAGGAAAACTTTTATTTTTCCTATAATTTTGAAATATTCCCCAGTAAAAAATACCTGCAGCGACCATGCAATGAATATGGTTTCATCACGAATTAACCGCTCCAAAATCACTGTTTTTGGGTTGATGAAGTCGACAAAAGTGTTCTGTAATGATAATGCCCAATAATACTCGATGATTTCACCGTGGAAGACGTCAATCGAAATTTTACGTGAGATCATAGTAATCGCTCAAATTAGTGACAGTCACCAAAATGTTCGTTAAATCCGTTGGCACATTGGTGACGGTCATCATAATAGCCAAGAGTCACCGAAATGACCGGTGAATGGCACAAACCGTCATCAAAAAGTCCAATCAACACATATATATATATATATATATATATATATATATTAGGTTTCAAGAGACTTTATAGATAAATAAAGCACTAAAGCGTTAAAGTATGGACTAGTGGAGGAAAAAAATGCACTAAGTATAAAAGAGTTAATGGATAGATATACCTATAGTATATATCGACGGCTCCAAATGAAAGAAGGGTATCTCGCCGGGCGGGATAGAACGAGTGTATCTCGCCGGGCGAGATAGAACAAGTGTATCTCGCCGGCCCAGATAGAACAAGTGTATCTCGCCAGGCGGGATAGAACAAGTGTATCTCGCCGAAAAGACAGAATAAGGCTAACTCGCCGGTCAGGCAAGAACAAGGTTAACTCGGCCGACCGGCTAGAACAAGCATAACTCGACGGTCAGGCTAGAACAAGAGTAACTCGGCCGACCGGCTAGAACAAGGCTTACTCGCCAGTCGGTCTAGAACAAGGGTAACTCGCCCGTCGGACTAAAACAAGGCTATACGGGAAAAAAAAAGATGTAATTTCTACGTCTTCGGTAGTAATTATTTGGACAGCATCTTTTCGGGATTATGTCACAACTGACCCCGGGTCCGGGGCAGTTGTGACAGCGAATGGGGTCAATTGTAACACAAGGTTTTCACACAAAATCCAATTAATAATCACGATTGCGACATCCATTGAGGTCATTCTGACTCGGGACCACTTTTTGAACCAAGACATGTCGTTCGAAAATGGTGTGGAGGGATATTTTCCAGCTGTTTTCCGTTTATGATCTCGGCATTAGCTTTTTCTTAGGTTAAACAGTTATCACGGACT
The DNA here is from genome assembly GCA_018257835.1 of Euura lappo. Lineage (NCBI taxonomy): Eukaryota > Metazoa > Arthropoda > Insecta > Hymenoptera > Tenthredinidae > Euura > Euura lappo. The sequence continues at coordinate 79,032 of JAEUYN010001317.1, forward strand.
CGTTATATTTTTTTCTACTCTTTCGAGGCATTCTAACATGGAGGGACTAAAACAAACATTTTAGTATCAAGTAAGCTGAAATGTTACAGTATTATCCCATATCAAAATGTTACAACTGCCCCTGTCACAACTGACCCCAAACGGTTTTCTTAACTTCTGTGTGAAAATTTCGTTCATCTTCGCAATCCAAAGACTCGGAAAACCGTCAGAGCTGATCGAGAAATGTTCAAGGAAACGTATAGATAAATAATATTCGATGTATATGCCATAGGAAGACCTCCAGACATCAGTGTTCGACTGAAATCGTAAAAACTAACTTTGGGCCCAAAAATAACAATACACCCCTCGCAATGCGTCTATTTCACGCGGTGGAAGCTGGCATGTGGATAAGCATTTCCGGACTGACTACATGCAAGACATACTGTAGGGACATAAACATACTTATTTTACTTTGGGAGATATTTGCGATGTCACAACTGACCCCTGTCACAACTGACCCCGGTTTACCCTACCGAAGATGTAGAAATGACATCTTTTTTTTCCCGTGTATAGCCTTGTTCTAGTCCGACGGGCGAGTTACCCTTGTTCTAGCCTGACTGGCGAGTAAGCCTTGTTCTAGCCGGTCGGTCGAGTTACCCTTGTTCTAGCCTGACCGGCGAGTTAGCCTTGTTCTAGCTGGTCGGCCGAGTTACCCTTGTTCTTGCCTGACCGGCGAGTTAGCCTTATTCTGACTTTTCGGCGAGATACACCTATTCTATCCCGCCTGGCGAGATGCACTTGTTCTATCTCGCCCGGCGAGATACACTTGTTCTATTCAGCCCACCGAAGTACACTTGTTCTATCTCGCCCGGCGAGATACACTCGTTCTATCCCGCCCGGCGAGATACCCTTATTTCATTTGGACCCGTCGATATGATAAAACAAAGAGTAGAGGTACTATATAATATATGATGATTAATAAAGATCTGATCGTGACTTGTAACGTATTCAACCAATCAATTCTTTATAGATTACATTTGAAATTAAAATTAGAGAATTAACGAGTTAATATTAGAAAGTAGAGTCAAAAACATCATACACATACACACATGCTATCGTTAGAAGACAAACAGACACATCAAACATCGCCACTCTGGCAACAACAGTTACACACACAAAATTTTGTTTTACACACACCCGTAAACTCTCAATATTATGTTCTATTAGATTTAAGGATATTGCCTGTATACACGCTCAACAAAACCATACATGTTACACTTCCAATAAAAGGGGATGAACACAGATAGAAGAGAACAGAAATCTATAAACAGTATCAATACGCGACAAGTAGGGAAGTTGAGGAGTTCTTGGGTCAGTCCCCTCTCCTAAAATTTGAAGTAATGTAACTACGCGCATCGAGAAATAGTGCGAAAACCGAGCCGTAATGGTAAATCAGAATACGAGTAGGGTCACTTCGGTCCGGCTCGATCCTCGAATCAGTCGTGCCGATTTTTCAAGTATTCACTTCGGTCAGTCCCTTTGGACAACTTGGTACGTAATTCGTGGGAGCAGTCCACGAATTTACGAATTTAGAATCGATTTTCTGACTTAGAAAAATTTTGAAAATTTTCATTTAAGGCGACAGCCTTCCAATAGACGGAAAAATTTAATTCAATTTAATAAACTTGATCACTTACACAATCGCTTACATTTCATTTTAGTTTGTTATTATCAAACTCAAATTTAAATTAACCAAACGTATCTTTTACACTACTTTCTGTTCTTTTGCTTGACGCATCATCCTCGCTATCAATATAAATCTGTCTAACTGCTAATCATTCACCTTTACACAACATACACTCCACAGTTAATTGTTCCTATCCTGAATTATCCATTATAACTGGTTTAGTCCTCAGTGAAGAGTGCTGTTAGTAGCAACGCCCGGACTTTCGAGAAAGGGAAGCACCAAAGCAGTATTTTCGACACTGAGTCCTCTCGTTATTAGCTCAGGTAGAAACTCCTTTCCTAGAGGTAATTCGTTACCTCATTGCACAAAAACCACGAGAGCAGGTGTTAATTGATCTAGGTCCGGTAGGATCTAGGTACCTTATTGAAGCCCTGAGAGAATCTTTGCTCAATAATAATTGAAATTTCCACTAGTACGAGTGCTATCAAAGAAGAATTTCAGAATTATCGATAAATGGTTAAAATGATAAGTGATAGTAGTGAAACTCGTTTAATATTAGTTTAATCGGAGTGAGCGTGCAATTTAGTGAACACGGATCACAGTGAGGATTAACGTTATATTTGGCGCCCGAACGTGAGGCTCGACAAGGAAATTTAGAAATAAATTAACATCAAATTCGTGAGTAGAGTTAAGATTATTAATCAGAAACCGTGGAAAGATAGATAAGAGCAGTCAAAATGGGGAATAAAGACAAAGAGAAAGAACCAGCCGAATCTAAGGCAACAGAAACGGGTAGCGTATCCGAAATTGATATATTAGATAGTCCAAAACATAACAGTACAAAAAGTGAAGAGTCAATTGCAGAAATCACGATATTAAAGGAAGAAATTGCGAAGCTCCGAAAAGAACAGTCAGATTTCCAAGCAAAGGTTGAAGAATTCAGTAGCAAAAAACTCGAAACAGAAAGAAAGAAATTCGAACACGAGAAACGGCAGTTAGAAGCGAAAATTGCGGAAAATAAACGTGAAATCGATGCGAATTTAACAAAAATTGTTGACAGTCGAGTCGAGGTAGGGCAAGATAGCGTGAAGAAGATCGTTGAAATCGAAAACAAGACGAGAAATAACATCAGCGAGGTACAACGTGTCCTCGAAGACCGAATCAACAACCTCGAGCAAACACAGACTAAGGCGGTTGAAAATTCAAATAAAGCGTTAAGCGACGGTTTAGCAAATCTCCAACGTACCATCGTCGACGTAAATGAAACCGTCAAATTCGATTGCGAAGATATTCTAAGCAACTACCATCGCGAACTCGATAGACAGCGAGCAATTCTCGATAAAGAAGTCGAAAAACACGAACAACAGAAAAACGACATCAGTCGACAACTCAAATTGCTCGAAGATAAAACTTTGCGTCAAGCAGCAGGTCGCGGAAATTATACACAAAATGTTCATAGCTGGGAGAGAGATGTCAAAATTCCGAGTTACGAAGGAACGTGGAAGGAAAAGCCGATGAGTTTCCTGCGAGAATTAGAGCATTTTTGCGAATCACGAAACCTGACCGAAAATGAAATCAGTCAAGTAATCCGACAGAGCCTAGGGGGCATTGCGTTAGAATGGTGGGGAATCGTCAACAAACCCGAAGACACGTTCGCAGATTTTAAAACGAAATTCCAAATTAAATTCTGGAGCGACGAAGCTCAACGCAAGATAAAGAAAAACCTGGAGTTTGGTTCGTACCGCAATGAGCAATACGAAAACCGTGTCGAGTACGCAATAAAGCCTAGCGCACAAACTATTCCACTACGACGGTCCGAATACGCTACACGGACGCGCGCACACATGTACGTCCGCCAATCAGGGTCGGAGTAGCACATTCGGTGCGGACCGATCGTACCCGGCGACCGTGCTACGATCCGTCCGGCGGGAATACGATCGTGCCGATGCGCGCGCCGGATGGAACGTCGATTCCGACGTTGCCGCGTAGCGTTTCATAGTCCGCGTCGTATGTTTAGACTATAGGAAGGGATTCATCATCTCGTTGGGGAAAGAGAAGAAGCTATATTTCGACTTCCAGATTTGCTTCTGAAAAGGTAAGTGCGAGAGTATTGTGAATATTATGTCCATAACGTCATATGTCAACTCAACCAATGATTTCCCCTTACCAATTTTAATTCGGTTCACGATTTTCCATATGATTCACCGATCTCAACAAAGCACTCCTGAACTTTTTTCAGATTTTTTCCGCCGACCGTTAATTTTTTCTATTTAATTTCAGCGTTTTTAACTTTTTGAACCAACAAAACGCCATGTTATAGCATTACGAAAATTCTCAAAAAATTACCAAATATTTTGTGGTCAATCCTGAAATACACTGGTAATTTTTTTAGATTTCTCGTAATGCTATAACATGGCATTTTGTTGGTTCATAATGTTAAAACCGCTCAAATAAAATCACGTGTCTAATGACATAAGGTCGTAAGCGCCAAAAACGCGATTTTGTTATCAAGAAGTCGTATAATTTTTTTTTCCGCCATTCACTCTGAAAACGTCGAAACGTATAGATCAGTTGAAATTAGGAGATCAAAAAATGTAAATGCAAAAGGTCGTGTCTTGGGTGGATATGTCATTCTTTCATTACGATTTTTAAGGAAAATTTCAAAAAACGTAAAGGCAAAACGTCGTAAGCGCCATTTTTCATTTTTTTATTTTTCATGATTTTTCCAAACAGCTGGAAAAACTCGTGAAACGCAAAGAAAAATCGAAATCGACGATGTTTCGAAAAATTCGATTAAAAAAATGTAGGGAAAAGCAGAAGGTCGTAAGCGCCATTTTTTTTCACTCCCAAAGCAAAAAGTCTCAAAAACACCTGAAACGCGAAGATAAATTGAAAAATCGACCGTTTCGAAAAATTCGATATAAAATATTGTTAGTTAAAAGCAGAAGATCGTAAGCGCCATATTTATTTTTATTATTTCTCACGATTTGGCGTCATTCAAGTATCACGTAACGCTCCCAGGGGCGGAGGGGGGTTGGTCAAAACGTGACTATTTGTTTACAGAGGAGGGAGGGGGTAGATCGTCAGACGTTACGTGACAGTGTTTTTTCTTTTCGATAAATACTTGAGGAATAGAATACATCCATTGGAAGCTTACATCCAGTTCGCAAAATAGTTGAATTTAATAATGACCACCGAGGAAAACCTAATCTTATCTTTGGAAAATTTGGAATTTTCAGTACTTCATGATAATCTTTGCAGTTAGTCACATAACGTAACACTCGGGGGGCGAGCAACCGTTAATATGGGTTACTATGGGGGCGGAGGGGGTAAAAATGGTCAAAAATAGCGTTACGTAATACTTGAATGTCGTCTAATTTTCGAAGTAGTTAGAAAAACTCGTGAAACGCAAAGAAAAATCGAAATCGACAACGTTTCGGAAATTCATAGAAAAAAAATACCAAGATAAAAGCTGAAGGATGGAAGCGCCAATTATTTGAAGAAATTTTGGCGCTTACGTCCTTCTGCTTTTACCATGGTTTTTTTTTCAATGAATTTTCGAAACGTTGTCGATTTCGATTTTTCTTTGCGTTTCACGAGTTTTTACAACTATTTGGAAAAATCATGAAAAATGAAATAAAAATGGCGCTTACCACTTTCTACTTTTCACTTGGTATTTTTTCCCATTAATTTTCGAAACGACGTAGATTTCGATTCTTCTTTGCGTTTCAAGAGTTTTTACAGCTATTTGGACAAATCATAAAAAATTAAAGAAAAAAAATGGTGCTCACGACGTTTTGCCTTTACGTTTTTTTTTTCTTTATTTTCCCTCAAAATTGTAATGAAAAAACGACGTATCCACCCAACACACGACCTTTTGCATTTACATTTTTCGATCTTAGAATTTTAATTGAGCTGTACGTTTTGACCGTTTTCAGAGCGAATGGCGTAAAAAAAAATTATACGACTTTTTGACACCAAAATCGCGTTTTTGGCGCTTACGACCTTATGCCATTAGACACGCGATATGTAATGGGGTAAAATTTTATTACTCATTAAAGATGTAACGAGTAATGAAATGGGTAATGCATTAGTAAATATTGCGGAACACCCGCTCTTCACTTTTGTCACTATACTCAGGCTTCAGAGAACAAAATCTATCTCTACTATAAAATAACTATAAAATATAAACTATGAATTATAAAATGAACTAAATGAGGTGAACTTTAAAATACTTGACAGGCTGTGAAGATCTAGAGTCATATACCTACGTAATTTTTTTTGAATCCGGAAATTAAAACGTGTTAGTAACTGTGGATTCAATTACAAAAAGCCTCGTCAGGGTTCTGAAAAAATTACAGAAAGTCAAGCAGAGTAAAATGTTCATACTGTAAAAAAAAGTCAGTGACCCTTCGAATTCGATCGGAAATCGACAATTTTTACCTTCAAAGATTTTTTAACAGGTTGAGTCGTGCAGAAATTTTGTCCAAGTCTGGACATTTGGCCAGCGCCAAGACTGGCGTGTAACGCTTTTCTAGCCACAGCCTGGGCACTGGCCTGGGACTGGCTAGCCCCTATCTAGAGACCAGGCTGTGGCTAGAAAAGCGTTACACGCCAGTTCTGGCGCTGACCAAATTTCTTGGACTTGGACAAAATTTCTGCACTGGTTACCACGAAAAAATCTGAAAAAATACTGTGATATGCGCGTCAATGTGTGTCAGATGCGGGATTTTTTTGAAAAATCATGTCTTCTCGAGTTCCAAGCGTAATAGTGAAGATAGGAGGTTAAAGTTTAGGGGAACTTGGTTTCCACTGAAACGCTCCGTTTTGGCGCATAGAGTCCAAATCGGTTCAGGGGCAAATTTCATATGGAACCCCGGCTGGGCCCTTTGTGAGTTATCGTTTTGAAGTAGCTATACACGAGGAAGTCATGGACAACGACGAGCTTTTGGAGTTCGGGACTCTGTGTATGATGCTGTTTTTGATCATACGTATGAGGAGAAGAAGAGGACCTGATAGATGGAGGAATCGACGGTGGTGGGTGAGGCCAATAAATAGAAACCGAACAATTCTTGGAGATCACAGCAACCTATTCCAAGAGCTGAAAGCGGATCCAACGATGTTCTTCAAGTACACCAGGATGGATGTTGCAACGTTCAACGAGCTATTGAATATGGTTCACCCGTATTTAGTGAAAGGTCATCCTAGGGCGTTGAGTTCAGAACTACGGCTCGCAATAACGTTAAGGTATTTATTAAAAAATAAATCATAATTTCGAATGAATAGCCGCGATTGTATTGCTTCGTCCTTGCAGTAGCAGACTATCAAATCATTCAGAAAAAAGTGGTATTCGAAAAGGTTACACCCGAGGTTACACCCAAACATTGGGTAAATTTCACCTTTTTACGAATTTCACCTTAGAGACTCATTATTAGGTATCAAATAATACAAATCGAGAACTGATTATATTAAAAATTATACAGTAACGAAAGAAATTAGCCCCTTGAAACATGCTCTTGATTTCATCGTTACCTATGTGTAGAATGAGAAGAGTCACTCGAGATCAGTAAAAAGAATAGTGAAACATTGATTTACCCATTCTGTTTCAGGTACTTAGCTTCAGGTGATCAAGCAATATCGATTGCACTTGCATATAGAATTGGGGAATCTACTGCAAGGATGGTAATCAAAGAAGTTTGCGAGGTACTCGTGCGTGTTCTCCAACCAATCTTCCTGCAAAAGCCTACTGTTGAACAATGGAGAAATATTGCTGGTGGATTTTTGGAGCAGTGGAACTTTCCTAATTGCGTCGGTGCAGTTGATGGCAAACACTTCCTTATACAAGCTCCGCCCAATTCCGGGAGTTTGTTCTTCAATTATAAAAAAACTTTCAGCATCGTCTTACTTGCTGCGTGTGACCACAATTACAAGTTCACCTTAGTGCAAGTAGGGGATATGGGGAGTAACAGTGACGCGGGTATATTTGCCGACAGTATGATTGCCAACCTTATAAGGGAACACCAACTCAATTTGCCAGAGGGTACTGCTGAGCTTCCAGGCAGTAACATACAGGCACCTTGTTTTTTCGTTGGCGATGATGCTTTTCCCCTGTCTATGACGATGTTGAAACCATATCCCGGTCGTGGTCTGAATGAAATGAAGAAGATATTCAACTACCGCCTTTCCAGAGCCCGCAGGATTATCGAAAACGCATTCGGAATTTTGGCATCCCGATGGCGGGTTTTTCGGAAACCAATTGCGATGCACCCCGACTCCGTGGACAAAATAATCCTCGCGGCAATATGTCTTCACAATTTTTTAAAAACAAGAGACGAAGTGTTAGCACCTGCAAGAAGATTATACTGTCCACCTAACTTCATTGATAGGAAAGACAGGAATGGAATTGCGCAGCCTGGCAGGTGGCGGCAGGAAGAAGATTGTCATCTCCAACCATTACCAGCTGATCTGTTAAACAACGTTCCAGCAAATGCTGTAGCATTGAGAGACTCTATAGCACAATATTTCATGACGCCAGAAGGAGCCGTTCCGTGGCAATTCGACTACATCCGGTACAGGGCTGACGTCGAAGATTGAATAATTAGCACAAGGCGTAGAGTCTACGCCGTAGACAGTCAAAATTTAAGTATTTTTAGGAACTGACTTGTGAGCGAATAAAAGAAGTCTGATTAATGATTTTTATTATATGCAGTCAACACGCTACACATGTATTTATACACACACGTGGTGGTGTGTGTGCATGTACATAATCTATAATGATATTTGTGAAATACAATCTGTCAATATTGAATGTTATTATTAAAATAGATAACTATCTATCTCTTATGATATGATATGTATAGGGGGCTGTTCATGTCAATTCACCTAGCCTCCAGACCGCACCATCTCCGATTTTCTTCGTGATTTTTTATGTTGTGGTCTTCGTTTTATTAGATTGTCCTGAATTTTTGTTCGGATTTTCCGGGACAATTTTCTCTGAGTTATAATTTTGTTCAACCGAAAAAGGAACATTTCGAAAAATATGAAAATAAATTAATACAAATTATTATATGACTGACGTGAAACAGTCTCCCACTTGCGAAAATGTGAAAAAAAAATTCTCTTATCCTTTTTTTCACCTAATCAAATGTTTTTTTTTACACATTTTTTTTATTTGTTCGAAATAATATTTCTTGTTAGCGATCGGTTAATTTCGATTTTTTTCATTTGTACTGTTCAAAAATAGTATTGCCACGTCTATGGAAAAATCAAAGTCGTGGATGTGGTGTTTTCTTGTGAAAAGAAGCTTTGATTAGGTAAGCAAGGAAATATTCGGAAACTTTTCTCCACATTTTCACGAGCAAGAAACTGCTCTACGTCAGTCATACAATTTTTGGAAATTTTTCATATTTTTCAAAGTGACTCTTTTTTTCCGTTAAAGGAAACATCATAAACTATACAGGGTTCATTCGAAGAATCTGGAAAAGACATGAGAAAAATTGACAACATAAAAAATATGGGAAGAAATCGGAGATGGTGTGGTCTGGAGGCTTGGTAAATTAACGTGGACAGCACCATAGATATATAATATCTATATGGTATAATGTAAAAAAATTAATAACGGTTGTGGAGTACATGCAGTAGGTATTCTGTAGTGAGTATAAGTATTGCATATTAGAGATGTATCAATACACGCAAACAATATATGTCTATATGTGAGTTTTAACAATTATATAAGTATAAGTTGAAGTCATATGCTTGCCCGTGTTCAATAAAATAAAGAAATAAAAACTTTTGTAAAATCGTACAAACAATTATATGCTATGAAAGAAATTTTACGTCTTCATTTTTATCCTTTTTTTAATGAAATCTACACCAACTGTTGTGTAACTTTTCCGTAAGCGTTGACACAATTGATGTAGATTTTACTCGAAAAATATGTCATCAAACCAGTAATTTTGTAATTACAGTAGATGTATTTTTGACAGATTTCAATATTTGGTAATGACAGTGTACGTAGGGAAACTTCCGCAGTCTCTCCACAATCTCTTCGCTTATGCGAGGTTCCCTGCGCATACACTGTTATTGCAAAAAGTATTGCCGTCATTGGAAAATGACTGGAAGGAATGTGAGATTACATTTCTTTGCAATTTAATGGAAAAAGAATCAAGATTTCCGTAGAAATCTGTGGAATCCCCCTTCAACTCAAGCTGTTCAATACTTAGTCTTTTTGATACAAAATTTCCAAGATAAGAGCTTTTTTGGTGGTTTTTTGTTCCGCTGTCATGTTGTTCAGTTCGGAGGCAATTAAATTCCCGAATATTTGGTCAGAAGTTAGACGTTGCCCAGTTTCTACGCGTACCGGATCTTGCAATTTATTTTGCATCGCTTTTGACAGACTCATAAAAGAAGCCTCGAGAGGATCTACTTTTTTCGTTCTGATGCTATCCTTATTGAAACAAGCCCTTGGCGTATCAAGGTTAAAGGAACAAGATGAGCCCATAGGTGAAGCAGGTCCTGGACTAGAACACACTGATGTACTAGGCGATGGCGAAAACTGGTAATTTGATGTTGGCGTAGGTGTTCGTGACGGGTCAGGTGTTAGTAGACTAGGCGGAGTTGATATTGGCCCACCTGAATATCCTTTAGCCACATTCGTGAGTGTGTTTTGAACAGGCGAGGTCGAACGTACTATAAATTGACTGTATGCTTCAGGCATCGCAAAAGTGACTGTAGAAGCTGTTTCCATAGCAGGCTGTGTAAGAGAATTTGCAGGCTTGCAAGATGTTTCGCAAATTGACACTGGTTCCGCAGTATTCGGATTTGAAGTCGGTACACTTACAGTCTCAGATAGCAAAGCAGCAGACGATTTTGAGAGGGGTACACCTAAAACAAGTAGATATTGTTCGTAAGTAAAATTGGTAACGCTGGAGTCGATGTCAGAGTTGGCATACTTTCAGTTTGTGGCGCAGTGGGTGATCCCGAAGAGGCTACACCTGGGTCTGTCCTTGGCTCTGAGCGTAGCGCTGGCATACCAGAGATTGTAGACTGAGAGTTAAAAAATGAAGCCACTATTTCTGAAGCGTTAGACGTTGTCAACAATGATCCGGTTGCAAGTGTTGTAGAGTCGTAAGATGAAGTGTTTGTTGTAAAGGTTGCAGTTGGAATCATCAGGTGGGGGTATGTTTGCAGAGCATCATCTGGCAGGAAAGAGGAACTCATTGATTGGTAAGATGGCATATTCTGATGTCCATGAAATGACTTTTTCGCAGGTGCAGGTGTGACAGAAGTTGATACGTTCGTGTAACTCCTAAAAAAAATGTGAAAATACATCATGATTTAAAAATTAGAATTCCATTGAAATCAGCAAGTTCACATGTTATACATACATATTTATTTATTTATTTATTTATTTATTTATTTATTTATTAATTTATTTATTTATTTCACGGGAAATAGCCCTTCAACAGAGATACAATGGAAAAAATGTACAGCCAAGTAGCAGGCAAAAAAGCAGTAGTGAAGCATAGGTTAACAAAAGTCGAATGAGTGTTCTATGGCTAGTTTCTTGAACTGAGATATTAGGGTGTTATGAAGTTCTAGCCAGTTACTGTTGGCATTAGCTAGCATGCTTAGCCTGGCCAGGATGGACTTTGCAAGGAAGCGATCGGTAAATATATTCGGTACATATTAATATTCAACTAGAAGGCGTTGTTCCTCATTCGCTCGCTTCGCTCGCTCACTCGGTCGGAAGAGAGCGTTGTTCCTCACTCGCTTCGCTCGCTCGGTGTTCAGTGGTATTTCAAATATTTTGGGAGTGTATACTATCACGCTGTGCAATTGAAATCGGTAGAGGATTGAATAACGATACTGCCCACTTTTAGCGTTTGATTATGAGGTGGAAGACCATTGGGTGTCAATGAATTCATGAATTCTATCGGGAGAATATTACTCATATCAGTATTATTTTCATCTTCACCTGTACGGACACTAATTTATTCTACTCCAACAATTTTTATTCTGGACATTATTTCATTGTTTATGGCAATGACATCCACATTGGTTTCAGCTAATATAACCTTTCCATAATTTGGGGGATCTTGAGGATCGACGCTCTCTCCAAATATTTCTCGCACAATTTCACCATTCACCAATACACTATCCCCAACCCGCAGAACCCAGTGTTGAGAATCTGTTTGTCCATCAGAGGCGCCAAGGTTGCCCTTCAATGACAAGTATACGAATTGATTACATAGGCTGCGTATTTTCACACACGCCTCTGAAATTTGTGTTCTACTTCCACGGCTAACTGGTAAAATTTGCCGAAAATCCCCAGAAATTATGACTATTTTACCACCGGATGGTTCGTTACATTCGTATACATCTCTAAACATCCGGTCAACAGCCTCCAGTGCATACTAAAAGGCTATTATCATTTCATCCTAGATTCTGACTTTCGCATCTCAAATGTGCAACCCTTGTGCAGAATTCGATTTAATATTGCACGTTTAGCATTCATTTAATTGTAACGGCAGCTTGAGAGTAGAGTGTGCAGTTCTTCCTCCTTTCAATAAATTCGCCGCGATTCCAGTCCATGCTACAGGCAACACTATCAGACCCATACTTCCCAATGAAGTTATGATATAAATACGTGAATAACTTTTTCCGCTGCCACCCGGACCATCCAAATAAATGCACTTATCAGATCCTTCGCAACGTACAGCACGCATAACTGCGTCATATGCAATACGTTGATCTTTCGTTGAACTATTAACTAATGTTCCCACTATCTGTTCGATAGCAGTGATGTTTTCGTAATTGTCTGTGACACACGTAAATATGTAACTTTCTGTTAAGTCTAGTGAATTGAACTTTTGCAACGTGAATCTACGAAATACGAGTATTTCATTGATCACCCGCAAGGCCTATTCGTTTGTTTCATTGTATTCATTTTGATCGACCAACTCGTATTTGTATTTTTATTACGCATGCATGAAAAAGTTTCTTGTTTCGCCGTGCGGAGCGTGTGTATTCTGTCACTTTTCTGACGTTTACGTCGTCAATGGCGACGTAACACGCCGGACCTACGCACTTCGTTCTGCGCAGATCCAGCGTGCACAACAAGATTCTTGTCGCGCACGGCGTGCAAGCAAGAAACTTTTTCATGCATTTGTAATAAAAAATACTGTTAAATGTACTATTTTCAAACGATTCGCGTGTATTAATTGACATGTCGAAAACACATACACATATAAGCAAACAGCCTACACATCTCTTTCGGAAATTTGATACACGATCCTTCATCTCAACATTTGTCTCATTCTTCGTTATCAGTAACTAACTTTCGCGCTACAGTTGCCCCAAAAAGGATGAGTATATCGTACCTCCGTCAGTTCGCCAATCATATGATTGTGATCACCGAAGACGTAATAACAACGATCTCAAATAATAACGCTCTGTTTTTTTGGGAATCACGAAATACATTCTGCTCAGTACAGCTTTCACAAATTCCTTTCATTTTGTCCACTCCGTGTTATTCTTATTAAACATACAATGATTCGAAATTTCGCAGTTCAAATACTAACGTGCTTCCACATTGGTCTTGTTGAGATTTAGCCACGCAAGCAACGTTCGTTGCGTATAAGCATAGCAGAAAATATCAGTCAAGTGACGAAACATCAGGTTTCAAAGCCGTTATGACGAATTGTTCATTATAATATCCAGAAATATTAGTAAAGTCACGAAACATCGGAATATATAACAGACATGACAAATTGTTGATAATGATATTGATAATAACCGGGAAGGCAACGAAAAGTTGAAATGTATAATAGACATGACGAATTATTGATATAAATATTGATAATAACCGGGTAGGCATCGAAAAGTTAAAATGTATAGCAAACATGACGAATTGTTGATAACAATATTGATAAAAACCGGGAAGGTGACGAAAATTTGACATATATAGCAGACGTGACGGTTTGTTGATATTAATATTGATAATAACCGGGAAGGAAACGAAAAGTCGAAATAAATAGCAGACATGACAAATTGTTGATAATGATATTGATAATAACCGGGAAGGCAACGAAAAGTTGAAATGTTTAATAGACATGACGAATTGTTGATATAAATATTGATAATAACCGAGTAGGCAACGAAAAGTTGAAATGTATATCAGACATGACGAATTGTTAACAATAATATCGAAAAATCCCAGTCAAGAAATGAAACATCGGGATTCATAGCCAGCATGGCGAATTGTTTGTAATCATATTAAAAATTGTCAGTCAAGTAACGAAACATCAGCATTTGTAGTAGGCATGACGAATTGTTTGAAATAATACCAGAAAATATCAGTCAAGTAATGAAACATCAGGATTTAAAGCCGGTATGTCGAATTGTTTATAATAATATAAAAAATATCAGTCAAGTAACGAAACATAGGGATTTATGGCCGGCATGTCGAATTGTTTATAATAATATCGAAAAATATCAGTCAAGTAACGAAACATCGGGATTTATAGCCAGCATTTCGAATTGTTTATAATAATATCGAAAAATATCAGTCAAGTTACGAAACCTCGAGATTTATAGCTGGCGTGTCGAATCGTTTATAATAATATCGAAAAATATCAGTCAAGTAACGAAACACAGGGATTTATAGCCGGCATGTCGAATAGGGTGTCTCAAAAAAACCTCACTTTCGAAAATCACTGATGCATGCTAAAAAGGTGGTGCCTATTGATGAAAAAAGTAGGTTCGTGAAACCCACAGTCTATGAGATGAGATTTAGTACTGCCTCAAGAGAATAAAACGAAATTTAAAAAAAATCCAAAAAATACTGACGCATGTTAAAATTCTTCTAATTTAATACTGAAAATGAAGGTTCACGAAACCCAGACTCTTTGGGGTAATACTTAGTACTGCCTCAAGGGAAAAGGAAGTAAAAAAATGAATTATAGTGACAATTGATGCATCTTGAAAAAATTGGACTTTTTCACGAACCAATGAGGCACGCACAAGCTGGAGCTTCTGAGGTAATATTTAGTACTGCCTCAAGAGGGGTGAAGTGAGAAATTATGAAAATATGATTTTTCATCAATGACCATAAATAATTTTTTTTAAATTCATTCATTATTTCAACCTAAAGCATACGAACATCATATAAAACATAGGTGCATTCTATAACAATGTATTTGATCTTTTTCGTAAATGTTGTTTTTTCATCCTTTTTTTTCGCAAATGACACAAAAAGACCAAATACAATGTTATGGAATAAACCTGTGTTTTATATATTGTTCGTAGGCTTTAGGTTGAAATAATAGATGAACACAAAAAAATTCACACGATGTTTTATTCCATATACGGATGTCACCAAACTCGTTTCAATTCTCTGACTTCTAACGTTTTTACATTGAATGAACCAGCTTTTTTTAATCGTGTGACTGTACGTCTCTTTCTTATCTGTGAACTACCAAGATGGCTATTACCGTATTCGAGAAACGAAAATAGAAAAATTCACATCAACGGTCAGTGGGTTTCCTGTAATTTGAAATCTGCCTGTCAATGTTTCAATCTTGAATTTCTAGAGATGTAAAGCATCTCAACAATCTGATAATAAACAAAGAGTACATTGGCACATACCTAGACTTATGTCATTCAGGTGATAGCCATAAAGGAGAAAGCAGAAGAAGAAGAATGTTTCTATCTTCAGTTTTTTTTTCCTCACAGTGGTTTCACTCTATCTAAGTCTACTGCATTCTGCCGTTGGATTACCGTGTGTTTTGTGGATATGTACTGATTGACGCTTTTAAGGTAAAAAATGTCTAGATTATATATTTTTCAAACTTGTTTATGTTAGATTTAAAATAGCCTGTCATACGCCTGGTTCTTTATATAATAAACAGTTTTTCTGATGAGGGCGACAACCCGCGCGCCGAAACGTTGAATTAACCAGAAAGCGTCCATATTTTTCTTCTATTCACCAACTTGACTCGACCAGATCGATATCTTCTATGTTTACACAATGCCGAGTGATCGATTCCAACACGAAAAAAAAAATTATTTATGATCAGTGTTAAAAAATCATATTTTCATAATTTCTCACTTCACCCCTCTTGAGGCAGTACTAAATATTATCTCAGAAGCTCCAGCTTGTGCGTGCCTCATTGGTTCGTGAAAAAGTCAAATTTTTTCAAGATGCATCAATTGTTACTATAATTTATTTTTTTTACTCTCTTTTCCCTTGAGGCAGTACTAAGTTTTACCCCAAAGAGTCTGGGTTTCGTGAACCTTCATTTTCATTGTTAAATTAGAAGAATTTTAACATGCGTCAGTATTTTTTGGATTTTTTTGAAATTTCGTTCTATTGTCTTGAGGCAGTACTAAATCTCATCTCATAGACTGTGGGTTTCACGAACCTACTTTTTTCATCAATAGGCACAACCTTTTTAGCATGCATAAGTGATTTTCGAAAGTGAGGTTTTTTTGAGACACCCTAATGTCGAATTGTTTATAATAATTTCGGAAAATATCAGTCAAGTAACGGAACATTGGAATTTATAGCCGGCATGTCGAATTGTTTATAATTATATCGAAAAATATCAGTCAAGTTACGAAACATCGGGACTTATACGTGGCGTGTCGAATTGTTTATAATAATATCGGAAAATACCAGTCAAGTAACGAAACATCAGGATTTATAGCCGGCATGTCGAATTGTTTATAATAATATCTAAAAATATCAGTCAAGTAACGAAACATAGAAATTTATAGCCGGCATGTCGACATGTTTATAATAATATCGAAAAATATCAGTCAAGTAACGAAACGTAGGAATTTATAGCCGGCATGTCGAATTGTTTATAGTAATATCGAAAAAGATCGGTCAAGTTAAGAAACATCGGGATTTATAGCTGGCGTGTCGAATTGTTTATAATAATATCGAAAAATATCAGTCAAGTAATGAAACATCGAGATTTATAGCCGGCATGTCGAATTGTTTATAATAATATCGGAAAATACCAGTCAAGTAACGAAACTTCGGGATTTATAGCCGGCATGTCGAATTGTTTATAATAATATCTAAAAATATCAGTCAAGTAACGAAACATAGGAATTCATAGCCGGCATGTCGAATTGTTTATAATAATATCGAAAAATATCAGTCAAGTAACGAAACGTAGGAATTTATAGCCGGCATGTCGAATTGTTTATAATAATATCGAAAAATATCAGTCAGGTAACGAAACATCGGGACTTATAGCTGGCGTGTCGAATTGTTTATAATAATATCGAAAAATATCAGTAAAGTAACGAAACATTAGCATTTATATCAGACATGACGAATTGTTTATAATAATATCGAAAAATATCAGTAAAGTAACGAAACATAGGAATTCATAGCCGGCATGTCGAATTGTTTATAATAATATCGAAAAATATCAGTCAAGTTACGAAACATCGGGACTTATAGCTGGCGTGTCGAATTGTTTATAATAATATCGAAAAATATCAGTCAAGTAACGAAACATCGGGATTTATAGCCGGCATGTCGAATTGTTTATAATAATATCGGAAAATATCAGTAAAGTAACGAAACATAGGAATTCATAGCCGGCATGTCGAATTGTTTATAATAATATCGATAAATATCAGTAAAGTAACGAAACATAGGAATTCATAGCCAGCATGTCGAATTGTTTATAATAATATCGAAAAATATCAGTCAAGTTACGAAACATCGGGACTTATAGCTGGCGTGTCGAATTGTTTATAATAATATCGAAAAATATCAGTCAGGTAACGAAACATCGGTATTTATAGCCGGCATGTCGAATTGTTTATAATAATATCGAAAAATATCAGTAAAGTTACGAAACATCGGGACTTATAGCTGGCGTGTCGAATTGTTTATAATAATATCGAAAAATATCAGTCAAGTAACGAAACATCGGTATTTATGGCCGGCATGTCGAATTGTTTATAATAATATCGAAAAATATCATTGAAGTAACGAAACATAGGAATTCATAGCCGGCATGTCGAATTGTTTATAATAATATCGAAAAATATCAGTCAAGTTACGAAACATCGGTATTTATAGCCGGCATGTCGAATTGTTTATAATAATATCGAAAAATATCAGTAAAGTAACGAAACATAGGAATTCATAGCCGGCATGTCGAATTGTTTATAATAATATCGAAAAATATCAGTCAAGTTACGAAACATCGGGACTTATAGCTGGCGTGTCGAATTGTTTATAATAATATCGAAAAATATCAGTCAAGTAACGAAACATCGGGATTTATAGCCGGCATGTCGAATTGTTTATAATAATATCGGAAAATATCAGTAAAGTAACGAAACATAGGAATTCATAGCCGGCATGTCGAATTGTTTATAATAATATCGATAAATATCAGTAAAGTAACGAAACATAGGAATTCATAGCCAGCATGTCGAATTGTTTATAATAATATCGAAAAATATCAGTCAAGTTACGAAACATCGGGACTTATAGCTGGCGTGTCGAATTGTTTATAATAATATCGAAAAATATCAGTCAGGTAACGAAACATCGGTATTTATAGCCGGCATGTCGAATTGTTTATAATAATATCGAAAAATATCAGTAAAGTTACGAAACATCGGGACTTATAGCTGGCGTGTCGAATTGTTTATAATAATATCGAAAAATATCAGTCAAGTAACGAAACATCGGTATTTATGGCCGGCATGTCGAATTGTTTATAATAATATCGAAAAATATCATTGAAGTAACGAAACATAGGAATTCATAGCCGGCATGTCGAATTGTTTATAATAATATCGAAAAATATCAGTCAAGTTACGAAACATCGGGACTTATAGCTGGCGTGTCGAATTGTTTATAATAATATCGGAAAATATCAGTCAAGTAACGAAACATCTGGATTTATAGCCGGCATGGCGAATTGTTTATAATAATGTTAAAAAATATCAGTCGAGTAACAAAACATCGGGATTCGTAGACGGCATGATGAATTGTTTATAATTATATCGGAACATATCGGTGAAGTCACGAAACATCGGGATTCAGAGACGAATTGCATGACGAATTGCTTATAATAATATTCAGAATTGTCAGTCAACTAACGAAACATCGGGATTTATAGCCGGCATGACGAATTGTTTATAATAATATTCAAAATTGTCAGTCAACTAACGAAACATCGGGATTTTTATAATATTTTGTTTATAAAAGTGATAGTATACACTCCCAAAATATTTGAATTACCACTGACAACCGAGGGAGCGAAGCGAGCGAGGAACAACGCCTTCTAGTAATAATAATAATCGTAATGATAATAATAATAATAAGAATAATGATAATAATATAATAAGTGGGCATGACCAATTGTTTATAATAATATCGGAAAATCTCGGTAAAGTAACGAAACATCGGAATTTATAGTGGGCATGACCAATTGTTTATAATAATATCGGAAAATTTTGGTAAAGTCACGAAACATCGGAATTTGTAGTGGGCATGACTAATTGTTTATAATATTATCGGAAAATGTCGGTAAAGTAACAGCTCCGTCCCGGTCCGATCCCTAGGCCCAACTGCCTGGTCTCCCCTCTACCCGGGCCAGTACCCCGTCCGACCCGCTCGGTTCACCCGGTGCTGAGTTTCCCCCTCCCGCCCCTCGGCTGCCGGCCTGCCCGTTCCTTACCTTACTACGTCACACGGCTTGGTCTAAATTTTCTGGACATCCGGACATCCGGACATACAATCACGTACTTTACTGTTATATATGATTTATAGAATAATTCAATTCCTTTATCGTTCAAAATAGTGAAACAACTGACTGAATATTCTTACTTTCTTTTGTTGGAACAATTCTCAATAAAAGTCATTTGCTGATAAAAAGCGAATCCTTTTCTTGTCGTGAGACCGCTGCCACTTTTTGTTTCTGCAGCGCGTTTATTTTTTTCTCTTCGATAGCAGTCTTTAAGCTTAAGCCATCTAGCTGAGCATTCAGCAGCTTAAACATACAAAGGTACACAATAGTTCATTTCAACGTCACTGAGTAAAATGAGATACCATACTGTACAACTGTACGAGGGAAATTGGTAGAAAAAAGTTACCTGCTTGGCCCATTAGCTGTCCTATTCTTTGCCAACAACTATCTTTTAATGTAGTATTTTTGTAATCTTTTGACCCCATATCGTATAAAATTCGACACTGTGATACGAGTTCGATGAGTTTACCGTAATCCATTGTTGGCGGCCCATCATCATCATCTTGTGTGTTCGGTGGAATATTTTCTTGCATTCCTCTGGAATTCATTTCAACAGCTGAAATTCAGGTAAATTATTAAACTGAGGTTTTATCAATATAATACGTGGGTTAAGTGTACCAGATATTGATGTGTAAGGACCAATCATTGATACTTTGATTTCGCTGAATTGTCAATTATTATTCATCATTTTGAATTTCTTATTTCACGAAGCACCAAGAGTGTGACATTAATTTTGTTGTTGATAATAATTAAAATTTATCCATTTAATTCAACTTAATTTCTTTGCATGAAATTAATGTTTATAACTCACGCTACATAGTATAGAAAAATACTACAGAATCTTGGTCCTCGTGATCGGTCGACTGGTTCTGGCTGTCTTGGTCTCAAATTGTCCAGAATAGATGACATAAATTCAGCGGAGGAATATTTGATATTGCAAAAATAACCCGAGATATTGATCTTCCTACCGTATTTGTGATTTTTTTTCTTCTTGTTTTTCCATGATCTTCACTAAAAATTTCTCCGCTCAATTTATAATTGCATCTATTCGGAACAATTTGAGACCAAGGTGGCTTGAATAAGTCCAACGATACTCTTGTTTTTTTACGAGGAGCAGTCAAAATATTTCTTCTTCAAAAATCGACTTTTAAACTTTTGGCTGCGTAGGAGATTTTGCCGATTTTGGGACAACTATACTACTGCGGCTGTCTCATTGGGTCACCGGTCGGGTCGGTGCAATACGGTGACAATTTGGAAAAAGGTATTACTGTAGAGCTATACTGTAATAAGTCGAAATATAATTTTTCGACGCTAATTTTATGATGTTACAATATTGAACCAAGTTGGCTGAACAAATTTCGAGTTGTTGTACTATTGCACTGGCCAAAACATATTTCTTTTCAGTTGTTACAGTATTGCAAAGGGATAAACTATATATTTTTGACTTGTTACTCTATTGCATTGATTTATTGAAAATTTTCCGGATTATTACAGTATTGCAGTGAAATAGATAACCTTTTTTGATTCTGAGATACTACGAAATGACTCCAAAGATTTTGAAATATTACACTATTGTAGTAAGGAAGAAAAAAAAATCTGTACTTGTTGCATCATTGCTCCAAGAAGAATATTGAAGATTTTCGCGACGCTCAGAGATTTTATGGTATTGCACCCAAAAAATTATTGTTTTTGTACATGTTACAGTATTGCACCAGAAATATTCGTTCTTTTCTTCAGTTACAGTATTTAGAAGAATTCTTTTTTTCAGTTGTTACAGTATTGCGACAGAAAAACGGACTTTCTTCTAAATATTACATTATTGCACTGAAATCTCATGTCAAGTTTTGAGTTGTTACAGTATTTTTTTCAGCGGTTTTAATTTTTTCAGCAGCAATACTATAACATCTCATCTTTTACTAAACGTCATTCAAGTATTACGTAACGCTCGGGGGAGGGGGGGTTGGTCAAAACGTGACTATTTGTTACAGGAGGCGGGGGGAGATCGTCAGACATTACGTTACAGTATTTTTTCTATTCAATAAATACTTGAGGAATAGAAGCATACATCCAGTTCGCAAAACAGTTGAATTCGATGATGACCACCGAGGAAAACCCAATCTTATTTTTTGAAAATTTGGAACTTTCAATACTTTATCATAATCTTGGCAATTACTAGCGTAACGTAACACTTAGGGCGGGGGGGTTAGAAATAGTCAAAAATAGCATATTGGTCTCAAAAGTTTCCACTCTTTTTTGTCAAAATATTACATCATTTTCTGAACAATATTCCGCAATAAAACGAAAATTTGGAATTTTCGACTTGTTACACTATTATTCTAAAGGGTGCTATGTACCCCCTTAATTCGATTCATTTGTCAATTCTGCAATTTCTACTTTTCTGACGGTATTTCAACATATTTCGCGTAAATACGGAGAACAAAATTTGACATGCCTTTACGCGTGGTGAAAAGTCGTATATTGGCGCATACGACCTTATACCATTAGACACGCAAAAGGTCCTAAGCGCCATTATTCGACCTTTTGCCGTTTCTAATGGCAAAAGGGCGAACAATTTTTTTTTCTGGATTTTGACTGAGAACGTTCGATGCCGTTCGAATCAACTCAATTTCTTCATGCATTGTCACTACTTTCACCCATTTCCAAAAAAAAACCAAAATCAAGGAATAGGAATTGCGGGAAAAAAATATTATTCGCCCTTATGCCATTAGCCAACCCAGCGAAACGACAAAAAGTCGAACAAAAATTTTGTTTCTCAAATCGCTCCGAAAACACTCGAAACGCTAAGATCTATTGAAACGTTCAACTTCTGAACATCCATACAAAAAGTCGAATCTCAGGAGAAAAAAAATCTTTGATCGTTTAATTTATTTCCTATAAGGGTGGCACTTACGACTTTTTGCATGAATGTTTCAGAACTTGGAAATTTCAACAGATGTTCGCGATTCAAGTGTTTTCGGAGCGGTTTGAAAAAAAAATGTTTGTTCGTTCTTTCTGTTGTTTCGCTAGGTTGGCTAATGGCATAAGGGCGGATAAGTTTTTTCTTTTTTCTCCTCAGTTTGGACTTTTTGCATGAATATTCAAAAGTTAAAGATTTCGATAGATCTTCGCGTTTCGAGTGTTTTCGGAGCGATTTGAGAAAAAAAATTTTTGTTCGACTTTTTGTCGTTTGATCGCTGGGTTGGCTAATGACATAAGGGCGAATAATATCTTTTTTTTTTGTTTATTTATTGTCAAAATGGTAAAAAGTTTTGTTTTTCTGTTGTTTTCGGTCCATTTTCCAAATTGAGGTTTTTTAAACATTACCGAAAAATATTGTAATTTTTGGCGGATAGGACCTTTTGCGCTTAAGTTTTTTATTTTCGAATTTCAATGGATCTATGCGTGTTTCACGTTTCTGAAGCGAATGCAACGAAACAAATTTTTTGTTCGGCCTTCTGCCACCAAAATCGCATTTTTGGCGCTTACGACCTTTTGCCATTAGATACGCGATATATTTTTTACAACAGCGGAGCGAAAACAGCGAGTTTCCATCCGCAAACGAGGCATAATAAAATCAAGTTCGCGCTTTGTTTTCAAAATTTTTGAGATTCAAAAAAATATATTCATAAAGTAAAAGTATAGAGTCGTACACGACATTTTTTAAATTTTTTTTTCAATTCTCTAAAATCCTCTGAAACGCATAAAAAAATTAAAATCCCCATTTTTTCAGAATTTCTAAGATTCACGAAAAAAAAATGGCGAATGCGACTTCATACCTTTGACTTGAATATTTTTTTTGAATGTCAAAAATTTAAAAAGGAATCAGAATTTTCATTTTTTTTTTGCGCTTCATGGGATTTCAAAGTATCTGTAAAAAAATAAAAAAATTATAGCTTGTAAGTAAATATAATTTTTTCGAATCTCAAAGATTTTGAAAAAAAAAATCGGAATTTTCATTTTCTATGTGTTTCATGGGATTTCAGAGTATCTATCGGAAAAGACGGAAAAAAAATTATAGCTTGTCAACATTCTGTAACTTTGCCTGTAACTTTTGTTTGACTATCATTTTTAACGAAAAAAGAAAAAACACGACCCAATTATTTCGAGCTACTCTACGTTATACGCATATCAAAATCAAAATGAAAATTTGATGCAAAATCCCAATTCAGCGAGTTATTTGCCCTTCGGGCGTTGGAAGATACCAATTCATGTTCCAATAATTTTTTAACTAGCGATTGAAGATATGTAACCAAAAATATCAATAATTGGAATCTAGTTTTCAATATGTATTTGAGGTTATGAGAGGTATACTTGAATTGAGGTTATATGTATATCCAACGATACATTTTTTTAGGTTATGAAACTTTCAATTGTTTTGTTTTATTCACACTATGGAAGGGGATGATAATCATGTAGTTATGCACTGAAGTCACGAACTTACCTTATCTGGAAGTCGAAATATAGCTTCTTCTCTTTCCCCAACAAGATGATGAATCCGTTCCTATAGTCTAAACACACGACGCGGACTATGAAACGCTACGCGGCAACGTCGGAATCGACGTTCCATCCGGCGCGCGCATCGGCACGATCGTATTCCCGCCGGACGGATCGTAGCACGGTCGCCGGGTACGATCGGTCCGCACCGAATGTGCTACTCCGACCCTGATTGGCGGACGTACATGTGTGCGCGCGTCCGTGTAGCGTATTCGGACCGTCGTAGTGGAATAGTTTGTGCGCTAGGCTTAAGTCGTTTCAGCAGCGCGAAAGAGCTTAGACCTAAAATGCCGGATTCCGAGATCGTCGAATGCCTTTCGCGACATTTCGAGGAGACCATACAAAATGCGGTAATTACCAGGGGTATCAGTGATATCCAAACTCTCATCACTCTGCTAGAGAAATTCGACAATGCCCGAAGGCCAAATCACGCGAGAGAAACACCGAGCGAGTCAAATCAACAATCAAATCGCGCAGAACCCGACACACATCGAAACAATAACGATAATCGTCCTGGGAATAAACCCCACGCGAATACATACAACGGTAACAATACCTACCGACCTCAGCCAGCTAGGCAAAACAACGCACCGACACAAACACACAACGGCACTAGGCCAAAGCCTTTCAATACCGAAACAAACCATAACACTTCGCGAACCTACCAAAACAGCCACATACAGGTAGAAGAAGTAGAGCCAAGGCCAAGTTATAATTTTGAACTTCCGAAGCTGGGAAACTAGTCGGGGGTATGAACGATAATAATAATAACAGTCAAAAAGTAACGAAAGATAGAAGCATTCATGCCCCAGAAAAAGAAACAATTGAAAAAGAAAAATTAGAAGTAAAACAGTTGATTGCTAAAATAAATCGAGAGAGTAATAAAGTTATTGAGGATCAAGATAAATACAGTCAAGCGCAGTGCGCATCAATATTTGAAACACCTAGGGACTTTTTGCTTAGCAATGATGATGACGGCAAGATTGCCGAAACTGAGCATACCAAAGTAAAATGTCCATTTGTTAAAATTTCAATAAATAAAATCGAGGCTAACGCTCTGATTGACACAGGAAGTGAACAGGGTGTCTACTCAAGTCAGGATCTAAAATTCCCTGAGAATTCCAGGATATTCCAGGTGATTTTATTATTTTTCCAGGTGTATCGAGATACAATTTTCCTCTAGTGGACCACTCCTGTCAAAGGTTTTCTGTCAATGTCTTTATAGACCCACGAGTTTAATACATTTTCTTACCAAGAGAATTTCTGAGAAAACTTGCGTCATGTGCAAATGCTGTCAGACAATTAGGAGGAAGCATGCAGTGTGATGGCCAATAAAAATTGAAAAAGTCAAATTGGGCGCGCTCCCACCGCAGGCTGTTTCACGAAACGCTCTTGTTATTATGTATCAGGTTTCAGGCTGGGAAAACTGAGATAAAATAGATATTCAAAATTGCTTTTATTATACATGAACTATAATAGCATTTTTACTTACGAATAAATGAGTGAATAAGAATAAAAGATGAATACAATATACAACGTTACTCAATAAAGGCACTCAGATACAAAGAAATAACAGATATCTCAAACAAAAAGATAACTCAATATACCTACTATGACATATATTATAACTCAATATAATTATACATAATAAATTCAACACAATATATATTGTCTTTGGTTTAATCGACTCCAAACTATTTGGTTTTTATTGCCGCAATTTGCTCATCTAGAGCTGTAGCTTCCTTCTTGGCTGTTTCCAGCAGCTTAAGACGCTGAGATTCTAGCTCTTTTATTTTCAATGCCTTTTCTCTAGCTTTACTTGCGGCCTGATCTTCTGCAGTTTTTTTCAACTGACGAGCCTCCAGAGCCTTACCCCAACGCGCTCGAGCATTTCTCGCACTGTGTACAAGAGCTTTAGGTACAACATACGTGGCTACTCCACCATGATTTTGAATCGCGTCATATACCTGGCGTTTGGCTATGATAGAGTCCTCGTGCATGTTTTCGAAGAGGCATTCCGAGTTTACAGAAAATCCACGCTCCACGTTTGCATTTCCATGAGAGAGGCAGCATACTAATTTCACAATTATTAGGAAATTCTCATACTTTTCATTGAGGATGTCTCTCCAGAAGTGATCGATACGTTTCTGAGATCGTGAATAAGATTTAACAGCTTCAAGAACTGTTGGAAGTGCAGCAAGCTCTCTGAATTCCTTTGAAACTATATCTGCTGTTGAACCGCTTATATGGTTTTTGTCTGTCAAATGGAAGAGCAATTTATCCAGTCGCTTACTCGCCAATTTCGCATCTGCCGCAATAATCCCAGGATCCAGACATGTAGCAGCTTCCGTGAGTGGATAAGTCAAAGGGGAACGTTTTAGCAATTTTAAAACGTACTGCTTCATCGCTGACTGACAATTTTGGCGAAATTCCAGTACATCTGCAGGTTTAACTGTAACTTTTTTCAGCTGCTTTCGAGTGTCGAATCCCAAAATGACTTCTTTTGCTGGTAACAGATTGTTCTTATTTTGGACGTCAGCATCTTTGAGCACGCGAATAGAATCGATGGCATCAGTCGTCATGAACCTCTCCATGAGATTAGTCATAGTTAAACTCAGACTTGTGTGCAGAAATGGCACCAATGGCGTATCCGATTGGAATTCTCTAAGGAAAGGTTCCACTTCTGAGGCTAAAGATTTGAAGAGCGCTAGCTTTGGGCATAGTAAAGGATCTGCTGTGAACGTTACAACGATTTCGAAGCTCTTGCATTTCGGTAGATTTTTGTCTTTTTTGACACCTTCCACGAACTTTTTAACGTCGTCGTGAATGTAGATAGCTCTTTGTGCAACACCTGCATTTTCCAGCCATCTGATGTTGCAAAATTTTAAGGGGAAAACGTTGGATCCAGAATAATGTGTATACTGGGCCCTACGTGCTGGCACATCTTTGAAAAGATTATACAGAGCTCTCAAATAGGTGACCAAGTTTCAATTAGTTGCAATAATACCATCTTTGAAAGCGCCATGTACCGAATGAAGACCACAGCTACCTATTTCAAGCAGTTCACGTTCAGTTAATTCTTTCTTAATCTCCCTCAAAAATGCCCAATTAACATTGGGTCCATCCATGGATATTTGGAGAAGCTTGTTCGTTTTGAGACCAGAAATACCTTCTTTAAATGCAGCTAGTAGATCGGACGCTCTTGATCGGCCAAGGAAACACGAAGTCAGATACCTTGTGACAACTTCGTTTTTTTCATCATCCCAGAATCGCACGTTGATATCCATTTGTTGACGCTTAACAATCTTGTTTAACGACTCG
The DNA here is from genome assembly GCA_018257835.1 of Euura lappo. NCBI lineage: Eukaryota > Metazoa > Arthropoda > Insecta > Hymenoptera > Tenthredinidae > Euura > Euura lappo. The sequence continues at coordinate 106,305 of JAEUYN010001317.1, forward strand.
TCAAATCCGACAGTGAAGAATTGACAACTGTTCAGGCTCTGTCGCAGTGCATCGTCGAAAAATACAGCAATTCCATACATTATTGTGTAAGCTATCTTATCCTTCTTCAGTTGAATTTTACCGACGATCTGACTATCATTGCACATTCTCTTGAGTACATCGATATCTTTCTCAGTCGTTCGCAATGATTTGTGGGTCATTACTGCTTCGATACACCAGAGAATTTCGGCCTTAGTTACTTCGTCTTTTAGCAGGAAATTATCCAGCCCTCGTGGGGAAGGTTTCAGCGGAGCTACTAACGGTTGCTGTGGAACCGGTGCAGGTGGTAAGATCGGATTCCTGTCAGGTCCTGTCGTTGATGATGCAGGAGGACCAGTGAAAGATGAACGCACTGAAGTTGACCTATGTGAACTTGGCCCCCCCACTTTGGATTTTTGAACTTTTTTTCAATGGAATTGTTTGGTGGTCGTTTGGTGGTGTTTGGTAGTCCATATTTAGGGTTTGGTGGTGAACCGTTTTTTCAAAATTTGAGAAACAAAATTTGAGCGTGAAGCTAGCCCCCCCACCTTGACTTTTTGGAATTTTTTTTTTTCAAATCGATCGGTGGTCGTTTGATGGTGTTTGGTAGACGACTACGGAGGTTTGGTGGTGAAGCGTTTTTTCTAGAAAATCGAAAAACTAATTTTGGGTGTGAACTCAGCCCCCCCAAATTGGCTTTTCGCAATTTTTTTTATTCGAATCGTTTGGTAATCGTTTGGTGGTGTTTGGTAGTACGATTTCAGGGTTTGGTGGTAAATAGTTCAATAGTTATACCGAAAAACAACATTTCAGTATGAAGCGCGCTGGTTAGATTTGCTGCAGTGGGTCATTGTTTTTTGGTGTGTGAAAAAAATAACGAACTTTCATTCCCCAAATCAAGGCAGGTAAGAAAATGAAATTATTCATATTATTTCTACGAATAATGAGATAATTACTGTACATGGGGCATTCCACGTCAAACCGACGACTCATGAGCGTGACCCTCTGGGATTTTGCTGCCCAATGGATTTTTTGGTTCGTTTTGGTCAAAAATGATGCCTCTAATTTTTTTTAATTTTTCCGCCATTTTTGAAGGTCGTATGGTGACGGCAAATATCATCATCAAGATGGACATTTTTTAAATCGCTGATTTTTTTTGTAAACTCAGGGTCTCGAAAATACATCGTTTGGTCATAGTTCGATCATGGGATGAAAATGCTAACATTTTTTTTCTTTCAATTTTTGAATTTGAAAAAAAAAATAAAAAATTTTAATCGTGGTTTTCTGTAGTAAAAAATAAAACAAAAAGAAACTTTGTCTTGGTAAAATTTGATTTTCTCGTTGGTTCAAGAGTAAAACGCCAAAAACGATGCTCGATTCGAAAAAAAATAATAAAGACAATGAATAATTTTGTTTTATTTTTTACTACAAAAAACCACGATTAGAATATTTTTTTTTTTTTTTCAAAATCAAAAATTGAAAGAAAAAAAATGTTAGCATTTTCATCCCATGATCGAACTATGACCAAACGATGTGTTTTCGAGTCCCTGATTTTACAAAAAAAAAATCAGCGATTTTAAAAATGTCCATTTTGATGATGATATTTGACGTCACCATACGACCTTCAAAAATGGCGGCGTGGCATCATCTTTGACCAAAACGAAACAAAAAATCCATTGGGCATCAAAATCCCAGAGGGTCACGCTCATGAAGGGTCGGTTTAACGTGGAATGCCCCACATACATGACGCGACCGTGACGTCACGAGGCTCATGCTGAGCGCGGGAAAGAGTGTCCGATACACTGTTGGAAATAATCTGTGTACACTGTTAGAAAAAAAGTGTTAAATTCAACATTTTTCGCGTGTCCCAGTAGGTCCACTATAAAAAATATGTTAATCTGACACAAGCCGTTAATGTCAAGCGTTGACACAACGAAATGGTTGTAAAAATTAACACAAATTCAACATATTGTTTTGTAATTTTAACACTGCACTTTTGAGTTAATTGAACAGAACGATAATGTCAAATCGTATGTTGTTTCAACTTTCAATATGCGTGGAAAATGCATAAGTAAATGGCTGGAACTAAAATTGAAATTAAAAAAACAGATTGTTTTCGATGCTCACGCTGTTAGATATTAGTGGTAAAGGATATTTTAATGCACATTTAAACATACATGTGAAGAAAAACGCAGTTGGAAGTAGTAACAGTGTATCAGAAATCGTGAAGCAAATGAAAAATGATGAGGGAAGATCATTGGAGGGAAGATCATTGGTCGAGTTGACATGGAATGCCCCCTATTTATTTGATGACTACAGCTACTTACTTACTACTTGGATTTTCGTGATCTGAAATCTGTAATTATCTCATTATTCGTAGAAATAATATGAATAATTTCATTTTCTTACCTGCCTTGATTTGGGGAATGAAAGTTCGTTATTTTTTTCACACACCAAAAAACAATGACGCACTGCAGCAATCTAACCAGCGCGCTTCATACTGAAATGTTGTTTTTCGGTATAACTATTGAACTATTTACCACCAAACCCTGAAATCGTACTACCAAACACCACCAAACGATTACCAAACGATTCGAATAAAAAAAATTGCGAAAAGCCAATTTGGGGGGGCTGAGTTCACACCCAAAATTAGTTTTTCGATTCTCTAGAAAAAACGCTTCACCACCAAACCTCCGTAGTCGTCTACCAAACACCACCAAACGACCACCGATCGATTTGAAAAAAAAAATTCCAAAAAGTCAAGGTGGGGGGGCTAGCTTCACGCTCAAATTTTGTTTCTCAAATTTTGAAAAAACGGTTCACCACCAAACCCTGAATATGGACTACCAAACACCACCAAACGACCACCAAACGATTCCATTGAAAAAAAGTTCAAAAATCCAAAGTGGGGGGGCCAAGTTCACATAGGTCTGAAGTTGTAGTTAGTGTCGCAGGAGCAGTGGTAGGTTGGGCCGAAGTAGATTTCCAAAAGGCTTGAAGTTCCATCGAGCTATTCCCCGCGCCTTGGAGATGCTGATGTTTTTTACCCTTCGAGTGACTGACTAAAGCTTGTCGCCCCATATTGCTTAGCAGAATTTTACACCGGCAGTAAGCACACCAAGCTTCGTAGCAGTTTTCTTTCACTGGCTGAATCCATTTTTTGAAGATTGGATCCATCTCCCAGTTAACATTATACAGGGTGTCCCAAAATTAAATGCGCAAAATGATAGGGGTAATAGAGGGGGTCGAGCTGAGTAAATTAACCCCAAGAACCTGTGGTCTGCGGAGTCGCGTTTGCGAGATACGGCCGGTTAAAAAGTCGCGCTAGCGTTGGTATTTATTTAACAGCCAGATTGATAGGGAAAATCAGTCGGTATTCTGGTTTGAGGTGCGCACGACCTTTTCATGAACAAATTTCAACGAATAAAGTCTCTGAGCTTATTATTATTAATCTGGGAATGATTGTTAACCGTATTAGTGATTAAATGTGCCTAAATACCAGACTGCCGAACGATCTCCGCTGCGAATTTGACTGCTAAATACCAATGCTAGCGCGACTTTTTAATCGGCCGTATCTCGCGAACGCGACCTCGCGGACCAAATGTTATTGGGGTCAATTTACTCAGCTCGACCCCCTCTATTACCCTTGTCATTTTGCGCATTTAATTTTGGGACACCCTGTATGCCGTTTTGTAGCTGGGCATCTTGCTTTAGCTTTTAGTGTGTTAAAATCTGCAACGAAAATTAAAAAAAAAAGAAAAAATGCAATCACTCCAAAGCCGCAGAATTTTTTTCTCAAGAATCAATCAATAATGGAAGAATTATTTCATCATTGAAATAAAATCCACTTATAATATATAAAATGACACCTTAGGTGTATAAGGGACGCGAAACTTTATAATCCAATTTTCTTCGTCATATAGCACGAGAAACATAATATTCGAACGGCAGAAGCACGCAGTCGATTCCAATGCCAACAAAGTAGCTACTTCAAAAACGTAAACAAACAAACAAGATTCTTAACCGTAATAAATGTTGAAGCCTCATCCTACGTACCTTCATAAATATGGAATGCCTCATCGACCATAGATTCTTTGTGGAAAGATTCACATTCTGACATTAAAAACACAGCAAAAGAAACACTGCAATTAATCTTGCCAGAAACAAGCACGTGCCTGTCCTGTTGTCTAGTCGTCGCGTGTCAAACAGCGATCCAACTCGCCCGCCTTCAGCCGAAAATATAAAACGCGCATGCGCCACGGACGCCATATTAGCAACTGCCGTTGGCGCGCTTATTTGTATACGACTTGTGTGGGAATTTGCCTGTACATAAGAATTTATCAGTATTTATTATTATTTCTCGAAATATACTTGACGAATTTTTTGTCTTTTATAATTCAATAATGGTTTTACATTTGCAGAAAGCAAATTGGAAAAAAAATTATGATTCTCAAAAAAATTCCCTGAGTGAACCCAAAATTCCCTGAGAATTCCAGGATATTCCAGGAGAAAAAAAATTCCCTGAGATTTCCAGGACTTCCAGGTTTTTCAAGGATGTAGACACCCTGGTGAAGTGTCCTGCATAAATGAGCAATGGCTCGATCAAAATAAAACCTTATTAGGGAAGTACGAAACTTTGCCTGTAAGCAATTTAAGATTACAAGTAGCCACCGGCGCTAAACCGATAAGGATTCAAAGACAGGTCTGTTTGCAAATTACGTTCGAGAACCATGTAGAAGACGTTACCTTGCTCGTAGTACCTAAGTTGATCCACTGTTGCATCATAGGAAATGACCTATTGAACAATCTAAAATCATTGATTAATTATGAAACAAAAACACTAACGATTCATAAAGATAGTCAACAAACAAAGCTCGAATTCGTTGATCAAATCGGAATCTCGAAATCAATAAAAAACGTAAAACTAGTCCCTCAGCAGAAGGAAGCAAAATGCAACCTAGCAAGTATCAATGCGATCCAGCAATCAGCGGATTGTCATGAAAAATACGAGATAACACGCGAAGAAGTTGAGCAGAAAGTAAATAGCATTAAGCTGCTCGACGAACGACAAAAGGCACAGTTCAAGTACTTAATGTGGAAATATAAAGAGGTATTTCGAAAACGTCCAGGGAGAATAGGCATATACGAACACGTAATCAAGGTTAAAGAAAATAAACCATATTTTCGACGATCGTATCCCATCCCAATACAGTATTGCGATGCTGTCGCGGAAGAAATACAAAGAATGCTTGAATTAGGAATCATACAGCGATCAACGAGTCCCTATATTAAGGAGGTTCGTCAGTGCCCGCGTGAGGCGGGCGGTGAGAGGGGAAAGCCTATGCTTATACACAGGGGCTCCGGGCCAATACCACTCACAGGAATCAAAATTTCGTATTTACAAAAACCATGTACATTTGTATATGGCACGGGAAAAGTATAAATGTTATTTGATTTAACACTTTTTACGCGAAATAAATAATTGCCAAGTGGAAATAAATGTTAATAATTGAGTTTCAAACATTATATAGTTCAAGTCGAACAACGGCAACAGCGCAGCCGATAGCAAGTTGGCGAGACTGCTACGTCGACTGCTATGGACTCGCAGGCCGGTTGCATGTTTACATACGGACCGGTATAGAAAGTACTTCATCCACGAATAACGCATTGATATCATGACAACTGACAGTTAATTACTAATTACAACAATGACCAAAATAATAACAAAAATTAGGAAATCAAAAGTTTCCGTTGGGATTTATTTATACGAATTTTGAATATCTTTGAATGTTCGCGCCCCAGTTCGCACGTAATATTTCTAACCCCAACGCCGCGTCATGTCGGGTTCATTGAGTGCGGTGTTTCCAAGTTTCACACGGGCCTCGCCGACTTCGAGCGAAACGTATACACTTTTACTATTATTTTCACTTATTATTTACAAACGCGCTGGTCGAATTCTTCCATCTTCCGTTATTATCTTCGTGAAGGTTCATTGCATCATTTCCATATTTTTTTGTTCAAGTCCTAAAGCGGTTTTCTACGTTATCCGGGTTATACGTATCATTTCGACCGAACTCCCGTAAGAACCCGTGTATAAGGAGCTAAATTCATCAATTATTTTCTCGTAAACGGGCTGGTCAAAAATTTTGAAATTATTTCAGCGATTGTATTACGTTCATAGGAACCCATACAAAAAATTTCAACCAATCCGTGAACTAATGCATTCACTGACGAACCTCCTTAATCCATTAGTCGTAATTCCTAAGAAAAACAAGTCTGTTCGACTATGCTTAGACGCGAGACAGGTGAATCGAATCATGGTCCCCGACTACGAGTGTGCACCGCCAACAGAAAGCATTTTTCAACGATGTCAAAATATTAAGTTCATGTCGAGTTTGGATATGACCGCAAGTTTCTGGCAGATACCTCTGCACCCTGATAGCCGTAAATATACCGGTTTCCAATATAATTCAAATTGTTATGAATTCACGGTCACACCGTTCGGTTTAAAGACCAGCCTCGCTAGCCTAGTAAGGGGGCTTGACCTAGTTCTGCAAGAGACAACAGACTTTACCTTGACATTCGTCGACGATCTATTGTGTATCTCCAAATCCATTGAGGAACATATGAGCCACATAGAGAGGCTGTTGACTAAATTCAAAGATAATAACGTGACTCTCAACTTCGATAAATCAAATTTCTTCCAAGACGAGGTAGAATTTCTCGGATTTATTCTTACGAAGGACGGTATTCGGCCAAACCCGAGTAAGGTGAAAGCAATTAAAGCATTTCCACGGCCACGAAATGCCAAACAGTTACGGGGTTTCCTAGGGTTAGTAAATTTCTACACTAGGTTTACACACAGACATGCCCACTGTACTGTAGAATTGTTAAAATTGATCAAAAAGGGGGCACGTTGGAAATGGGGTGATCAAGAAGCTGCGGCGTTCGACAACATCAAAAAGTTGTTTTGTGAATCGACGATATTAAAATATCCTGATTTGAATAAACCATTTTATTTACAAACAGACGCCAGCGATTATGCAGTCGGTGCGGTCTTATACCAGAAAAACGATCTCGGCGAGCATCAAATTGTATCTATGGCTAGTAGGACGTTGAAAGGGGCGGAAACACGATATTTTACGACCGAAAAAGAGCTATTAGCCATTATATGGGCTCTACAAAAATATCGAAGCTACATTTTAGGCACAAAGATTCATGTTATTACCGATCACAAGGCATTATCATTTTTGCATACATGTAAACTCACCAACTCCAGATTAGGACGTTGGATTCTATACGCGCAGGAATATGATATCGAGGTGCAGTATTGCAAAGGTACTGACAATATCGTCGCGGATACGCTCAGTAGATATCCATGCGATAATGATAAATGTTCGGATTATTCGGAGCCAGGAACAATCCAGATAGCAACAATGCTAGCTAGAGAACCTAACCGCGATTTTGTACATAAACTTAAGAATCTTGAACACTTGCAACAGAACGATGTTGACATAAAGCGAATTTACGACGAGGTTTCTAAAGCTCCTGAGAACTTAGCAACTAGATTTAAAATAGAAAATAAATTAGTGGTAAAACGCACGTTGGATAAACATGGATTAATTTATCTGCCAAAATCAATAGTTTGCGAAATAATTATTGAAACTCATGAGTTGTATGGTCATGTTGGAGCGAGAAAGGTGTTTCTGTTGTTGCGAGAACAATTTTTCCATCCAAAACTGCAAAAGTTAACTCAGCAGATCACACAAACTTGCGATCTATGTCAAAGATGTAAGGTCTCTACACAATCCTGTTTTGCAGAAATGCAAACGATCGCTCCAACAAAACCAAGGGAATTATTATCTATCGATTTCTATGGACCTTTACCGGCGGGTAGGGGTGGAGCGAAACACATCTTGGTGACCATTGAACATTGATGCGTTTAGCAAATATGTGAAACTGTACGCGTTGCAAAGAGCGACTACAGCAGCGACCATTGAAAGAATATTTAATCGGTACGTCCCCGAATATGGGAAACCAGACAAAATTCAATGCGACCATGGAACCCAGTTTACTGCTAAGAAATGGCAAGAAAAATTAGAATCAGAAAATGTTAAGTTAATCTTTTCGTCCATCAGACATCCTCAAGGCAATATCGTCGAGCGCGTTAATAGAGAGCTCGGTCGATGTTTTCGAACATTTTTACAAAACAAACACAGCGTATGGGTAGGATGGCTCGGTGTCATTGAAGATTGTATCAATGAAGTACACCATGACACAACAGAGTTCACACCTACCGAGATCTTCCTAGGAGAGAAACCAAAGCGGTTCTGGGAAGAAATATTAGGATTAAATATAATGAAAGAAATTCCACAGGATGTAAAAGAACATCAAATTAGGTTAGTCCGAGAAAATATAATTAAGAAGGGTAAAGCCCGAGCAGATAATAGTATATTATGCACCACGGGAAGGAAGCAGGCGATTTTTGGCGAGCGCGGATTTTGCAGAACGAGTTGCAATTCGAGGGCGCCAAAGGCGCCCGAGAGTGAAAACGAGTTCTGCAAAATGCGCGAGACAAAACGCCTGCTTCCTTCCCATGGCACATATGTTATTTTCTACCACATATGCATTAAAAACGAGAGAAAGTGAGGTTAGAAACACGAGAACGGTGTTCTCCACTGGGGGCAGCACTTTCTTAGTTTATTTCATAGTTACCATGGTTACGAGAGGTTTTTATCCCTGCTGTCAAAGTTTTTATCCCTCTTGACAAGTTTTTATCCCGCTTGACAAGTTTTTATCCCGGTTTATTGCCCCGGTCAGAAAACTGTGGCTTCCATCCCGTTAAGGAGGGCAAAAAACACGAGTTTTTAATGCATGTGTGGTAGAAATTTAATTTAGCACATAAGCTTAGTAGTTTTAAGGTAGGCGAGTTAGTGTTATTAAGAGCACTCAATGTATCAGACAGTGCAGCTAAACAAATTGCAAAGTTTCTAGCTCTGTATGAAGGGCCGTATGAACTCACAGAGCAAGTGGGTGCGGCTACATTTAGGTTAAGAAACCCAGAGACGGGTAACGATAGAGGAAAATTCCATGTTCAAATGTTCCGTAGATATTATCCGCGAAACGAGTTAGAATAAGTTAAACAATAATCCACACACACACACATATATCCTCACATTTATACCTATCCATAAAGTGATCGTAAACCATCAAATAGGATGAAATTTATTTTGCATAAAAAATTTTTTTTTTTTTTTGTGTATGCCATTTTTTTTTGGTTTGTTTACTCTCTATAGAAAATCATGGATGTGGCTTGTCAAGTAGACACGAACACCGATAGATCGGATTGTTCTCCACAAACTGGGTGGTGCATGGAAGCGAGGAGGTGGACCAGGGCTCCCAGATGCCTGTATTCACGAGAATGGCAATTAAGCAGTGATCCCGAGTGGCACTTGGAGAGAACAAAAGTGACCCAGACACCTAAGCAATTCCTCCATTATCTACACAGGGGAACACAGACCCCGCCTGACCAACTCCTGACCTCAGCTTTTCTCGCTAATACGCTATGTTCGCCACTTGACAAATACAAACAAATTTTGATTAAACATACTCCTAATACAAATCATACACCAACAACAAGTAATGCACAACCAAGTACGAGTACCAGTAGAGGTACTAAAAGATCCTGGCAATACGAAAGAAGTAGAAAAAGGGTAGAGACAGACACATCCGATGACAGTGATTAGACCACACAGGCAAAATATATATTGTTGAGATACTATACAATTAAACATGCAAATTTAGCCAGTCGTTTCACAGCCTTTCTAAATTTGAGGGGGCTAATGTAACGTATTCAACCAATCAATTCTTTATAGATTACATTTGAAATTAAAATTAGAGAATTAACGAGTTAATATTAGAAAGTAGAGTCAAAAACATCATACACTTACACACATGCTATCGTTAGAAGACAAACAGACACATCAAACATCGCCACTCTGGCAACAACAGTTACACACACAAAATTTTGTTTTACACACACCCGTAAACTCTCAATATTATGTTCTATTAGATTTAAGGATATTGCCTGTATACACGCTCAACAAAACCATACATGTTACACTTCCAATAAAAGGGGATGAACACAGATAGAACAGAACAGAAATCTATAAACAGTATCAATACGCGACAAGTAGGGAAGTTGAGGAGTTCTTGGGTCAGTCCCCTCTCCTAAAATTTGAAGAAATGTAACTACGCGCATCGAGAAATAGTGCGAAAACCGAGCCGTAACGGTAAATCAGAATACGAGTAGGGTCACTTCGGTCCGGCTCGATCCTCGAATCAGTCGTGCCGATTTTTCAAGTATTCACTTCGGTCAGTCCCTTTGGACAACTTGGTACGTAATTCGTGGGAGCAGTCCACGAATTTACGAATTTAGAATCGATTTTCTGACTTAGAAAAATTTTGAAAATTTTAATTCAAGGCGACAGCCTTCCAATAGACGGAAAAATTTAATTCAATTCAATAAACTTGATCACTTACACAATTGCTAACATTTCATTTTAGTTTGTTATTATCAAACTCAAATTTAAATTAACCAAACGTATCTTTTACACTACTTTCTGTTCTTTTGCTTGACGCATCATCCTCGCTATCAATATAAATCTGTCTAACTGCTAATCATTCACCTTTACACAACATACACTCCACAGTTAATTGTTCCTATCCTGAATTATCCATTATAACTGGTTTAGTCCTCAGTGAAGAGTGCTGTTAGTAGTAACGCCCGGACTTTCGAGAAAGGGAAGCACCAAAGCAGTATTTTCGACACTGAGTCCTCTCGTTATTAGCTCAGGTAGAAACTCCTTTCCTAGAGGTAATTCGTTATCTCATTGCACAAAAACCACGAGAGCAGGTGTTAATTGATCTAGGTACCTTATTGAAGCCCTGAGAGAATCTTTGCTCAATAATAATTGAAATTTCCACTAGTACGAGTGCTATCAAAGAAGAATTTCAGGATTATCGATAAATGGTTAAAATGATAAGTGATAGTAGTGAAACTCGTTTAATATTAGTTTAATCGGAGTGAGCGTGCAATTTAGTGAACACGGATCACAGTGAGGATTAACGTTATAGACTCAAAGGATTTTCACGTTTTAAGGTTTTAAGAGACTTAATAGATAAATAAAGCATTAAAGCGTTAAAGCATGGACTAGTAGACGAAAAAAAATTGCACTAAGTATAAAAGAGTTAATGGATAGATATACCTAGTATATGATAAAACAAAGAGTAGAGGTACTATGTAATATATTATGATGATTAATAAAGATCTGATCGTGACTCGGAGGATTTTCACTGTATACATATATCCGAAAATCCTTCGAGTATATATATATGATTTTTGGGCACACATTACCCTTCGCCAAAAATAATTATCTTGAAATTTTTATACGTTGTGTGTAACGCTTGCAGAGTCGACATTTGTGTTTTAGGGCGGACTTAGGACCATCGTTTATTAGTTTTTGATTTTCTGATTTCTGTTGTGTTGTTCGTATTCTTCTGGCAAATTTGTTATTCTCCTCGTCCTCTGTCTTCGCATCATCAAGACCAGCGCAATGCCCGTGAAGTTTTCTCTGGCATATCGTACATTGAACCGTGAAATCTTCCGACTCCAATCTTTGTAGACAAAATATACCTCTCTCAGAGATACTCAGTGATTTTAGAATGAGTTGTTCTGCCACTTCTCTTCGGAAACTTAGTGGATCTAGCGTAGTACCTTGTGATATGTTCTTACCTATGCACATTGTGACGTGGCGCTCGGCGCCCCGCCACAAGTGTGTGTGAAGTCTGCATAGACTTCACACACACACATACGGGAGAGTCCCCGGAGCGCCAGTCGTGGTTAGGCGCTCGCTTGAGGCGTACGGTTCTGAGCCAGAGCCCTGGGTTGGAACGCTGAGAATATAGAAACACACATTACACAGGCGGACAGACGGACACACACACACACACGCACACACACACACACACACACAGACAGTACAGGTTAGTCAGACTAAGACACTGACCCCCCACACCCGCACACACACACACGCACACACACACGTTAGGTTAAGAATACCCTTGTAATTAGGCTTAAGAACTGATAGAATATACAGAAATGATCTGAATTCTGGTGTTCCCTTTGATATTTCTTATCCTTCCGCTGCTCCGTCCCCTTATATTCATCGCCGGCTGAGTAGCCCGTTATAACATTATGTAGTGCATCACATACATAGCACAATTTGATGTGTCACTGAGTTTTTGATTCGGACGATTCGGCGCTTCGGCCCAATTCCAGGAAATGTTTTTTAATTTCCCTATCGCCGACTCTCGATGGCATGCGTCGACGAATTTATTAAATGCCTCAGCCACTCTTTCAGCATCACTCGTTTGAGCATACGGATCCATGAGGATCAAAGTTTTCGTGTTAATGTTTACAACGAGCAGCCGCCAGTGCCCTTCGAATGTATACGGCATTAGCAAAGTGCCGACTAAATTACATGAAATGTTATATATGCTCATGCTGCAGCTCCTTCTTTTGAGCCAAAAATTGCCAAGTACGGTACACCCAAGATCTGTTGGAATGTATAAAATGTCGTCGTACCATTCGTCCATATGGGTGACAGTGAAGGCATCTATGATTTGGCCATCCACCCATCTATTCACGTTGGCGACACTTGCAAATTCATGTGTTGATATCTGAAATTCTGGGATCACCAACGACCGATCTGTTGTGGCCCGATAAATTCCAACTTTTATCGAAGAGGATGTAGACCCTAGATAATACGGAATGCTATTTATCAGCCCGTTGTCTAGAATGTCGACTTTGCAGACCCCAGCGTCGTTCTGCATATTCTTAAGGCTCGTTGTTGTTTCACACTTCGCCGCGATCTCGACGTCATCGTTGATCTGAATTTGTCTCCGTTTTATTTGGTGTTTCTTCTGTAGTTGTGGTTTTTTTCTCTTTTTACTAATTGGTCGTTGACTGTTTTTAGTAGTCGGTTGTTTTTTGATTGTTATTCTTGTACCCATTTTAATCAATTCTCTCCCTTCCATGTGAATATTCCGGGTTTTTTTAGGTTGTAAGGCTGCTATTTCTTCGGGTGTTTTCCCCCATATTTCAGACTCTTCCGGATTCGAAGCCGCTTCGGGAAACAGTGGATTATGTTGTACTGATATCGATCCTGGTATTGTTGCCAGTTGATTTTCTTTTGCTAAACATGCATTATTTTCTATTAATAGCCGACCATCCGTCCGCAATGCTGTTATTTTTATTTCCACCCAATATCGTGGTTTTATACACTCGCATATATGATTCGGCATATGCATTGCTGACCCGTGAAATTTTTGGATCGATAAGGTCCAGCATCATGCCACTCCATATCGGACAATACGGCATAAAATTCTTCGTTATGTAATCGGCGAAACCAGGTGCGTGATATTCATCTGTCGTTTTTTGAACTAATTTTTCTTCGGCGGTGATTTCGTCTTGCAAAAGCATTAGCTTTTTGCAATAGCGTTCGAAAAAGGGTGAGTTAGCGAATACCGTCGAACTTTTTCCATACATTTCTTCGAACTCGTCACCGATTTGTAATTCCTTTATTTCGAGTTCGTCAGCCTCCCTATGAATTTGGTTCAAGTCTTTTTTCTGGGTTTTTTTCATGCCGCTGAGGGACAGCAAGGCGGTTTCTGCCCTCGCTTTCTCTTTTGGGAGTATCACAGACAACATGTCTGTGAACACCTCATCCATTTTCGTCAGCGTCCTATACATTATGAGGAGTCCCATACATTCTAATAGGAAGGATTTTATTTCCATCAAATGCGGAAAATCCCTTTTTATGGTCTTTGCAACCCTGTGCATAATGTGAGCACAACAACTGAGAATAAAAACTGTTCGCTCGGGTCTTACGTTTTCGGTTAGGTATTTGTAGCTTATCTCGAGGTATTTCTCGATACTCATGTTGTTCCATTCGAATAAAATGCCTCTCATGAACACCCAGCTCCAATCGATCACAACCGCGTTGAAGACCGGCCATCTATTCAAGATGCGTTCGACGAATGCCCTAAATTTTTTCAAAACTATACAGAAATTAGGGATATCGTGCTCCGATGTATACACTGAGAATAGAGAAATTATTGACTTTAGTCCTCTGTATAATAAGCAATAAAGGAAATTTTTTTATATATATTGTAACAGGGAACTTTTTATAAGACGACTCAGGCCGCGTTCTGAGCGTAAGTCTGTTACTGGGGAAAATCTCTACAATAAAACTCAACACAGCTGACTCACGGGGTCACTGAACTCTACTTTATCAATCCGGGTCGATACGATCGACCCCCAAGGTAATCGATGAACTGCTCAATGAGGTCGGTACGGCTCTGCCGTACCAACTCACAAGGTAAAGCGGGGTGTGGGCGCCAGGTACTTCACGTACCGTCTCTTCAGATCCTGTAAATCCTATCAAACACAAACAATAACGGCCGGCAGCTCAGTGTTTGGTAGAGGGGCGGGGAAAGTGAGGCAAGCCCAGGTGGAGGGGAGAAGTAGGGGCTGGCAGCAACAAACTCAGGTTTCAAATTAATCAAACAAAACGGCAATTTATTCAAAGAGAATACGGTCAATCTCCAAGGGAGATTAATAATAAGAGGAACAGTAATAAAGCAAGTAAGCAAGACAGCCCAAGGCTGAGGACTCGGAACAAAAGAAAGAAGCTCTAATTTCCCGACAGGCCCGGGTTAACCAATCAAACAACTAACGAGCCTCAGGAATCATTCTTACAATTAATTTAACAACCAAAAATAATTCAAAAATAATATTCAAACAAAATAATAATCTCAAATAATTAAAAACAACAATAATCAAATATCCAAAGGGATAATCCTCTTCCAAGGTTCGTGAAGCGAACAATTATTTCAATAACCCGTAATACAAAAAAACTAATAATAAGCAAAGCCCGCTACAGGGCGAGCGCGGCTCTCGTGAGGCGAGGCCGAGCTCCGGGAAGAAGGTAAACAAAAGGTTCCGCAACAATTTCAAACTCAACGGTCGAGAAGCGAGCCGTTGACTTCCCCAGATTTACTTAAAACTATCCCACGAGGGATCAGAATACCAAGAAAATAACAATAATCAATTAACCAGCCCTCAAGGCAATAATTCTCATAACAAAAACTCAAATAAATCAATTAATAAACTCTACGAAGACTCTGGCGCGTCTGACCTTCCGCGGAAAGCCACGAGGCAACGACAGAGACAAGATGGCGAATCACGCCACGAGGCTAAACCCTCCGCGAGGAAAAAAGACTCTATTCAATACTCAAAAATAACAATAAAAATTCTCTAGTAACCCATTTTACAAACTCTGGCTTCGGTCGGCAATTCGAAACTCAGTACTAATCTGAACTCAAGATCCAAGGAACTCAAAACGTCTATTCTCAGACCGCAAATATAATTCAGACTCAAGGGATCCGTTCAGATTTACCGCAGGTAAAATGACGCCACTTACTTTAACGGAAACCAGCGCAAAAGAAGAAAGGCTCGCCCGACTCAGGAAACGCCTCAAAATCCTCCACAAGGAATCCTCTCTCTCTCTCAACACTCTTCACTCAAAAACTCTCTCAAAAAAACTCTCACGCTCCCTCTACTAACACGACTCAACGCTACAGCGGCTAACGCCAGAGTGACGATGACGAGCGGGGTGTCTATTACCCCCTCCTTACTCTCTACTTAACGCTATCATCGGTTAGTGTCGTCCTCTTGGCGAATTTCAGGAAACCCTTTGACTCCTGGGAGTTATGCGGTGTTGAGTCACTGGAGTGTGATGCGGGCTGTCTTTCTGCAGGCGGGTCCTTGTCCTGGGGAAGGTTCACGGTGTTTCTCGGTAGCAAAAGGACCTTCGCTACCTTGTCCCTCGGTGGTGAGCGGTCAGATACCCTCTCGTGATTGTGTTTCCCCGGACTCGTTCTTTGCCTGCGTACCGCCCTTGGTCTGTCTCTCGCCTCGAAGTCTTTTCCATGCCTTTCAATAGTCGTTCGTAGTTCCCCACGGGGAACGGGTTACCTCAAGAGAATTTCAGGAATAACAAAAGAATTACTAATAAATTCATTAACACATGTTTGTCTCTGTCGCCGCTCGGAGCTTTTCTCGGTCCCTACAGTTCCCTAGGTGGAGATTCACTCAAACTCATACTCTCACACAGTCACTCCTAGGAAAATGAATTTACTTACCGTCCAGGGTTCAGGGAGCATTTAGTAACGAGGCGAGCCGAAGCTGCCACGTTACAATATATTATAATATTCGAGATCTTACTTGGTACCGAAGGGTATCCAATGTTTTCCGAAATAGACAGCTGGTACACATACAAAAAGAGACAAGTAGAGACACACCCAGAAAAAAATAAATCCTGGCAAATCCGCGACCAAAACCTGTACTTTCACCGCCCAGACCCCCTACACTCAGAACTCCTACCAGACACAAACCCCTGGAAACTAGTAATAACAAAACACACAGTCACACGCATACTACAGGAAAACCACGACACGACACAAGCAGGACACTTAGGCATAGAAAAAACATACCAAAGAATAGCGAAACGATATTACTGGCCGGGAATGTACAAAAACACTTTAGAATACGTAAAAAAATGCGACACTTGCCAACGGACAAAAATCATACAAGCACTACCCGCGGGGTTTATGGGTCAAAGATTAATTGAGGAACCATGGGTAGTAGTAGTAGCATCAGATATTATGGGTCCCCTTCCACTATCAAAAACACGACACGAACACATAGTAGTATTTCAAGACTTATACACAAAGTGGGTGGAAATAATACCACTAAAAAAAGCCACAGCTAAAGCAGTAGAATAAGCACTATACACACACATCATTGCACGATGGGGGACACCACGAATATTAGTGTCGGACAACGGCAAACAATACGTAAACAAACTGATCCGCGAAGCAACACAAAAATTCAATATCAGCCACCACAAAATACCACCCTACCACGCACAAGCGAACCCAGTAGAGAGAGTAAACAGGAACATAAAAACTATGATCCAAGCATACGTAGACAAAGACCACAGAGACTGGGACTTACACTTACAAGACTTACAATTCGCACTCAACACATGTACACACGCTTCGACAAAATACACACCAGCTTACCTTAACTTTGGTGGAGAACTAAGCCCGACACAATGCCTAAAATCAGAGACAGAAAACACAGACGACATACAGTATAACATTAATCCTCACTGTAATCCATTCAGGTCACGAATCACCATAGGATACTCCGATTAAACTGATATTAATACGACTTTTGATGCTATCACTGAGTTTTTTCTTTACTTGTGGTAATTTATTAATTATAGTGATTTGATAGCACTCGTACTGATTCAAAATTTTACTTTCATGAGAGTATGAGACTCGTCAGGGCTTCGAAAAGGACACCTAGATCGAAATAACCATCTGAACTGTGGAAGTTTGTGCAATGTAACGATTTCTCATTACAAGGAGGGATTCTTCTACCTATTCTAATCGAGAGGACTCAGGATCGATATACTACTTTCGTTTAGTCCCTTCTCCGAAGATCCGGGGGTTTCTACTAATAGTAATCTATCTGAGGACTAACCAGTTGTTGTAGGATGTCATAGGATCGGAAGAATCGTCTGTGGGAATGTAGAGTGTGATGATGTGTGTAGGTGTTGAAATAATTAGATTAAAACCGATTTAATATTGATAGTGAAGATACTGCGAATGTAGAAGAACAGAAATATAACTGATAACTCTGTTAATAATTCAAAATTAATATACCAAATTTAATAAATGCTTTTTCTATCTGGCGGTTAATACAATGGATTATATTGACAAACTTTTCTCCGTACTAGGAAGGCAGTAGCCTGAAATGTAATATCTCAATTGCAAAATTTTTCTAAGTCAGTAAATCGAGAAAAATAAAATTTTTCTATGTTCGAAAATGACTCTAAATTCGTAGATTCGTGGACTGCTCCCACGAATTACGTACCAAGATGTCCCAGTGGACAGACCGAAGTGAATATTTGAAATTCGACACGTCTGACAGGCTTGTCAGGCCGGACCGAAGTGACTCTCCTCGTATTCTGATTTACCATTACGGCTCGGTTTTCGCACTCTTTCCCGATGCGCGTAGTTACATTTCTTCAAATTTTAGGAGAGGGGACTGACCCACGAACTCCTCAACTTCCCTACTTGGCGTATGAATACTATTTATTGCTTTTCTGTTCTTCTCTATCCGTGTTGATCCCCGTTTATTGGTATAAAGGATCACGTATGGTTATGTACATTTGTGTTTGTCTCTTTGACAGGAAATCTTCCTTAAATTATTTTACATTTTTGTGGTTAAGTTACGTGTGTTTTGTATAAACAATGTTAATCGTGTATTGTGTTGTTGTCCAAATGACTGTTGAATTTTGTTACTGTGACTCGAATGTGTGTGTGTTTTGATGCTTCTAAGTTATTTGAAATGAATATGAACTGTAAGTCAGGTGAAATCCGTGGTTTGAATTTAAATTCTATTGTCCTTATTTTCTTGAGCTTCTAAATTAATAATTAGATGATTTTTCAAATTGATGAATACGTTACAACAGACACGAGACACCGACAAATGGGCAAACCACATGAAAAGACTACAGGTGATTCGAGAGGAGGTACAGCGGAATCTAGCCGACGCAAACGAAAGACAGGCACACTACTATAACCTAAGACGACGTAACGTGGAGTTTAAGAGCATGCTACAGTCATTTTTTGCTCTTCTTTACCGGTTTTCACTGTTTTCACTGATAGCAAAGCCTACGCGTCACGAGCGCGGAAAAGGAACCAAGAGTTCAATTCTAAATGGAATTCCGAAGATATTTATCGGAAAACTTCTTTGTTTCATGCAACAATGAAGACGTATTCTTTTAAACTGCACAAAATGGTAATTGTCGATGTCAAGCGGTGGTCGCGGCCATGATTCTGAGCTTCACCCGTTTGCCGTAGAGACTGGCGCGGCGTTGAGTTCGCAGAAAATACGATATTTCCGGAGCGCCCAGGCAATGGCGTAGCGCGTAAATATAATTGTAACTTTAGAGACCGGTTCAAAATTATGAAACGGTGTAATTATGATAACGCAACGATTGCTTCAACGATGGGGTAAGTGCATGGAAATAATACTACGTATCCCGATCGTCCCCTGTCCATTTTATTTCCTCATACCCAGAAACCATTAGAACTTCACAAAACAAGGGATCATCAAACTTTTCTTCGAATTATTGTTATCATTATTATTATTATTATTATTATTTTTACAATTCAACAGATTTCGAAATTCCATTTCCCCATGGCTTTCGTAATTATAATTCATATCTGAAAAAAAAACAATTTTCCCACGAGAAGGACACCAACATTGTGAAATATGTTCGTGATAAGAATAAAATGAATATCACTCAAGTTCTCTTCATTGCATCATTTATTCACTTTGATAACCTGGTGTGAGGAGGATAAAATGATCTGAATTCACCTACGATTACTTCCGCTGCACAAATATTTCCATTTTATTTCACACCATGCCCTCGTCACACTGAATAGCTGCCCGCTATACATATTTACATAAACACATAGGTACAAGTCCTGGTTCATACATATTTCATAGCGATCAATTACAGAATTTTCATAGATGTTATAATTTATTGCGCAGTTACGTGTCCTCGACTCGTCAGATTGATGAGAAACGAAAAGGAAAAAAAAACGCTTTCCTTCTCAATTTTATGCCGTACTTGTATAGACGACAGACCAGTTTCCATGGAAATTTGAAATACCATGTAAAACTGTTGCGCGAGACCGATGGCAGTGTAGTGTCGTGTGTGTGTGTGTGTGTTGTCATTGATGAGGTCCGGCAACCAGATGTTTTCTATCTTCAAGCTCTGAGTAACAAATTTGAACGTGACTTTGACAATTCAAAAATCTGCCAGTTGGACGAAAAACATTCCAATCAGACTTATTGAAAAGAGAAGTATATGTATGGTTTTAGCCGAGGGAGAAATGACTCGTTGAAATTACGTGTCAATAGCACGTCAAATATTGAAAAATAACCGAGGAAATAACTGGAATAATAAGATATAACTGAAATAATCAGAAATGATTGAAATAACAAGAAATAAATGAAATGATAAGAAATAACTGAGATGATGAAGTAAATAATGAGAAAAAAGTTGATTAGAAATTTAACAAATTAGATTGAATAAAACAAAATGGGTTGAAATAACTGAAATTATATATACCAATAAAAAAAAATAATAATTCGAAAGAAAATGGACAATTTGAAATAGAAAAAATGAGGTTGAAAAAAAAATGGGTGGAAATGACTAAAATAACGTGGAATGGAAGAAGTAATTTGAAAAAGAAACATGCAATATAAGAAATACTTGGAAATAAAACAAACGATTCGAAATGGAAAAAAAAAAATTGAAATGAATGAAATAATTTGAATTATTCCACTAGAAAAAATTATATGTATCTTGAGTTATTTCCCCCTCGGTTTCAGCGACATTTTTGAATCTCCAATTACAGTGTAAAAATGTGGGGATTTCAAATAGAATCCCAAGCTTTTTCGGAGATTTATGGACTCCGCAGAAATCAAAATCCAGCTCCAGCCTTGCCAGGATTTTCACATCATGTATGAACATGCCGGCTGAGGACTTGACGGAGCCAGCGGTTGATGTTCAACAGTCATCGGCGAGATCCAACGGTTTACAGAAGACCGTGGTGTGACCGCGGTGTCGATCGTCGACTCGCCTATTGATCTCACTCCAACAGTTTTTCCAGGCAGATTTGTCGATGTAGACGCGTCTGATGGTGTTTGACGTCCTGAAGAGCCATTGTTTACAACAGACTCCGAATCATCATCCAAAATGCTAGCTTCTGGTTCCGAAATTGTGATTTGACGAGTAGGTTCATCATCTTCGGAGTCACTTATCACTGACACTCCGTCAAGCAGCTTTTTTAAGTCACGGTATTTTTTTGTGCGACGGGCGGACATAATCACAGTAATTATGCTTCCCGAAATATGCAACGCGAATCCCTGAGGTGCGAGAATCGGCAATGCAGTGCACATGCGCGATTTACGGTTGGCAATTGGTTCAGAGGCTAGGAGCAAGTTCCGCCCAGAATCCACCTCACGTATAGTCGCTAGCATCGCGAAACGTCATTTTTGAAAAGAACTTGACGTTTTTTATTCGTGTCCTGATTGCAAGTGAACTGAAAGACAAATATGATTCTCGTTTTCGCACTCAGGGACTATGTCTGACTGAAAATTGAATGCAGAAAGCAATGTATCGCATACCTTTGGAATCTTAAAAAGTAGTCGCGGTGCAATAAAATGGCAAACTAGATATTTCCTGGCCGAGCGTAAGTTTGCACTATGAGCCGTACTACGTGACCAGTTGAGCACACATACGAGCCCAAGGCAAATATTTAATATGCTTATGGAAGCCGAAGACGAATACTGCGACCGTTGCCCCTTGTTGCACACGATTCTTTATAGCTTAGGCAGAGGCGTCGAATAATCCAACATTTAACTACAAATGTGGACTCACGCTAACAAGAAGTAAAAAAAAAGATACTTTCAATTCCTAGCTGGAGTTGGAAGGTTATCATTGTAGCTGCAACGCGTGTTCACAGCTGTCTAGACTTAATTACTTTCAAGTATATCGCAAAACCACGCCAGAATAGCCACAATCCGCGGGACGGTTGTCTCAGGAACGGGCCAATGGTCTGGTTCAGCGACACTGTGAACCGGACAGAGATCGTGAGACAACCATCGTCGCGATTCTGGGCAGTCACTGAGTATTCAGCAATATCAGATTGCCAGGACCGGTGGGACGGTTGTCTCAGGAGCGGGCCAATCAAGGGCCGAAGTCTGGTTCAGCTACGCCGTGAACCGGACACAGATCGTGAGACAACCGTCGTCGCGATTCTGGGCAGTTACTGGCACGACTTACGTGAAATATCCAGCGATATCAGATTGCCAGGACCGTCGGGACAGTTATCTCAGGATCGGGCCAATCAAGGGCCGAAGTCTGGTTCAGCTACGCCGTGAACCGGACACAGATCGTGAGACAACCGTCGTCGCGATTCTGGGCAGTTACTGGCACGACTTACGTGAAATATCCAGCGATATCAGATTGCCAGGACCGTTGGGACGGTTGTCTCAGGATCGGGCCAATCAAGGGCCGAAGTCTGGTTCAGCGACGCCGTGAACCGGACACAGATCGTGAGACAACCGTCGTCGCGATTCTGGGCAGTTACTGGCACGACTTACGTGAAATATCCAGCGATATCAGATTGCCAGGACCGTCGGGACGGTTGTCTCAGGATCGGGCCAATCAAGGGCCGAAGTCTGGTTCAGCTACGCCGTGAACCGGACACAGATCGTGAGACAACCGGCGTCGCGATTCTGGGCAGTCACTGGCACGACTTACGTGAAATATCCAGCGATATCAGATTGCCAGGACCGTTGGGACAGTTGTCCCGCGAGCGGGCCAATCTAGGGCGGAGATCTGGTTTAGCACGGCCACGAAGCTTCAACCGAGTATGGGGCCAGTGTCGGGGCTATGGTGGGCGGTGATACGCGAGAGTCTTGGGCACAGATAGATCACGTAGAAACACCAGGGTTGACCTTGTGATCGTTAGAAGTGTGGGCCATTCTACTGCCGTTGATTGGCATTAGAACTTAACGAAGGATTTCCTGAATCTTGGGCCGTTCGTTGGGCAAGCCTAAAATATTCAATTACCAACCATTGGGGCGACCTTGACTACCAATGCTCAGTAGCCAGGACTGGTCCAATGGTCAACCGATCCTATACGATCGGGGGATGGTTGGAAATTCCTGCATGGGATGTACCAAGCATGATCAGAAACTAACATCTTTTCAAGTATTTCACGAAGGAGATCTTGTTCTTGTCAGGACACAAAGAATGTCTAGTTCATTCAATAAAAAAGTTAAAAAATTATTTTTACTTTATGACGGTCCTTTCAGAGTAAGGGAGGTTAAACAAGAGAATGCCTATCTCTTAGAGACATTAGAAGGAGAAATTTTTGGTACTAGGAATGTTGTCTTGATGAAACCTTTCCTTCAATAACCAAACCAAAGAAAAACCTTTCACTGGTTTTTATTTGGTCTGGGGGGTTTGTGAAGGAAGACTTCATGATTCTCTGTGAATGAATCTTCCAAACTAATCGTTTCGTTCTATTTTAACTTGATTAGGAATTGGAGAATCTCTCACTCCGGAAACTCTTAGAATATAGGAAGATAGCTTCCTGGATCACTCAGAGTGGCAGTGATCTTCTTTGTCGAGGAGTTATGCCGACTTCTCCTGAACTGGAAAGAAGAAGGATTCCTTCTTTACCATCATCATCTAATATAATTCCTGTTACAGACACAGAGTCGGAGAAGTTGGCAAACATTCGGAAAGAATCGAACAACGTTTAAAAAGCTTCTTCGTTCCTAAGTATTTGTAAATTAGTTCTAAGTTTGTTTAGATTTACGGATCCGGTTGTTAATTGGATCTACGGGAAGAAAAGATTGTTTTATGAATGAATATCGAATTGAGAATAAGAGGACGAAAGGGTTCAAAGGGGGAATTGTTGTAAAAAGATAAAAGAAAGGCATTGAGAAAAAGATTGTGAAAAAGGGGAGAACGTTTCTCTTGAATAAATTATTCAAATGAATTTATTGTGATTTATTGTAACTGTGGAGATCGTCTTTGGTTTATTTTTATCTAAGCTAAGACTTAGAATAATTTAAACTACCTCCTTCGAGAAAAATCCTCGAAGAAGAGATTAACGGGAACGGTGATTCATCGATAGGAATAGACTTCCTGGTGATTCAGAGTCCGTTAATTACACGACAGTTAAAATTCATTTCAAGAGAAATAAACAATCTAATTCAATCAAACTCAAGGAATCAATAAATTAATAAAAATTAACCAAAATTGGATTAACCGTGAATCTGGAGGTAAACCCATCACAGTTTCTCTTAGCATTAGATGCACATAATACGGTTATAGATAGTGAAAATAGGATTCTCCGCCGAGTAACGTGAAATATTTACAAAGATATTCGATTCTTCAATTTCGGGAGTTTGCACTTTCGGTACTTTAACCTGTCGGTACTTCGACCTGTCGGTACTTTGACCTGTCGGTACTTTGACCTGTCGGGCCTTCGATGTTTCGTAATTTAGTTCGATTTTTCGGAAGGTCTGATTTCGTCAAATGGAGCTTTCGACATTTTTAATTCTGTATAATTTTTTATCAAGATAGTGACAAGGCGCAAAGTTGATCTTTCGATACTTTTATTTCTCAACTCTGATTTTTTGTTTATTCGAATTCGGTTCTTTTCCTCGGTCGGTAGTTTTGTTATCTGTACCCTTTCAGACTGTCTCGTGTCTTATACGCATGGCGCTCGTTATATTTCAGAATTTTCGGACATGAAACGTTCTGTTTCTCTGACGTCAGAAATCTCAATTTCAAAAAATTTCGAAATCGCCTTAGATAAAGTCGGAATTATGACCTTTCTGCACAAAGTCGGTCGGGATTTTAAGCCCGCGCCGGATTTCTATAATTCATAGAAGACATAGAAGATATTGTACTCCAACGAATAAGTATAGGTGAAGATTGTTATTCAGATAGAACGAAGGTATTTCGCTATATAAAACAGATCCAATAAAACTTTGAGAAGTCTATTAGACGAATATGGAACGCTAATATGCAATTATCAGAGTCTTCGAATGAAACGTTATTGTTTGTCGACTGGCTGTCATATGAAGCAGCCGATATATAATGAAGTTAACAAATTGGTGAATATTCCCAACGTGTAACCCTGCGTGCAACCCTCCTTTTTTTCTCATCCGGAGTTGGGACCGGCATTGGTGGAGTTACTTGCACGCAGGGTTATAACTAGTTGCCGCTGTCATGTCATTATTTTTAAATTTGCGAATTTGAATTTTGAATATACACGTATATATAAAAAGTCCGTCCAGTACTTTTGTATACGGTATGCAGGGTGCGGAAACCAACTATAACCCTCCTGCGGTGAAAGTGTAGAAGCAAAGAATTTTGGCAGCGGTGGGCAAAATCTTCTGCGCGAGGTTTCTTGCGCTTACACCTTCATCGGAGAAGGCTGAAAATTTTTTTTCACAGTCTATACTACCATTACTCAGGAACTTGTGGAAAAAAAAATTTAATTTGACATCTGATAGCGATTCACAAAATTTCATCGAAGTCTCCCCTCAAGGGAATACGTTGGCCGGATGAATACTTTCCAAATTGTCCGACAATGAACTTCAGCATAAGTGGAAATCCGTATCCTGCCATGCTCCAGTATAATCTTTTTATGATTTCCTACAAAAATAATAACAGTATGGAAATATATCAAAATCAATTAATAACTGTCGATAAACACTCAATAAAGTCTTCCGAGATAGTACTTCTGTTCTCAGATTGCATGGCAAGATTCGTCCGTTCGCTCCGGTCCATCAAGGTATTCTTATCGTCAGAATCCGATGATTTGACGTCGTGTTACTCGAGTGCTCCAAGAGCTGTTCCGCAACGTGAAAATTGGAAGCTAAGTCATCGAAGAAA